>CAOKZL010004421.1:0-30698 GCA_948472985.1 Iguana delicatissima
TTTCTTGTGCCTGTAGCCATTCTTTCCATGTTATAACGTGGTTGTTCCCTGCTTATTAATTGTTAATTCTTCTTAATTTTTTATTATTAATTAATTAATTATTTAGGACTCTATTTATCTAAAGACAGATCCAATGAAAGAGAAGTGACTAACAATAATTTACCTATTATAACACTGTGTTATATATTAACTATCCCGGCAATACTTAGACCCAATTCGTAGTATCTATAAAGCCTAATACCCCTCTCACAGACAAGGACAGGGAAAAAAAACAGAAAGAACATAAAAGATTTTTACCTAGAGGCTTGGACCCACTCTTAACATTTAAAAATTAATTACCATTTTCCAATCAAATTTTTAATTTTTCCTAATTCTACTATAACTATGAAAGTTTGAAACTCTGTCAAAGCAATGCTAATCAATACAAAACAATTTATTACAAATTAATACCAAATACTTTTAATCAATGTAAAACAATTTAATGTAAATGTAAAACAATATAAGCAAAAGTAAGACTTAGATTCTCCTTACCCCAATATTATATCAATATTTTATCTCTAACAAGGTGTTATTTACTCGAATTAACAATATTGACAGTATTAACAATATTGACAATTAGTACTTTTCCAAATTATTTTTATATTTCTCTCTTGAGGGTTCTATATTTACGTCACAAACTTACTTGTTCGTCTATTAACACCCTTTTAAGTGTTCTCACCTGCCAGTATTTCACTAAATATTTAAGCTTATACCTGAGTTGTATCCCCTTCTTCTCTATATTCTTCTATTTGGTGTCCACGATTTCCTACCATTTAACAAAGTCGCCGGAGGAACAAACTTTTTTTTTTTTTGGCTATAGGTTTTAACTTAGGTTTAAGCAAGATTTACTTTCCTTGATGCCGCCTCCATCTTTAGCTTGTATTTTTTCAAAGCTCTGGGTTGTTCCTTTCTCCGCCGCACCCTCGTTCCGCCCGTAGCCAATCCTCCGACCTCCGCGCCTCTTCCAAAGGCGTCGGTCCCCAGTAAGGGGAAAGACAAAAAAGTACGACCTGTAGGATATACAGTGCTGGATCTTTCAAATGCCTTTTGAGATGTTGCTTTATTTTAATTCACTATTAATTAGTGTCCACCAGGAAAAACTCCTTGCGGAGCCCGCAGGAGATATCAGTTTGCCTGGTACGTCGGCGTTCTTTATTTTCCGTCCGTACTTCTCCTCCTCCTCCACTGCCTGCACCTTAGCCTCTTCTTTCTCTCACTCTTCTCTCGCGCGCGCCGGCTCACTGTACCCTCCAGACCCCTTCGCCCCACCCTTTCCCAGGGGGGTACTTCCTCGGTGTTTTTCTAACTGAGAATATCTCCTTGGGAAGTTCGCTCACTCGCAACTCCGCGAACATGTGACCAGTCACCTAGCGGAAGCACCGGAAGTCCATCGAATGTTGTCCATTTTCATGGGCATCTCTAGAATAAGCCACTGTAGGATGTTGCCATGCAGAGGGATATATTGACAGCGAGCCATTTTTCCTGGTAGTTACTGAGGCTCATCCTCTTCACTTCCTGCTCTGATGAGGTCACTTTATGGGAGAAGAGTGATAGATGGGATATTTGTAGCAACTTCTTCCCTCTTTAAACCATGACACCAGTACTATCTCTTGTTGCAGGGTACAGCCTGAAGGATTAATTCTTTGCATCCCTGTATTGCTGCTGCTGTTGTTGAGGCTTTTGAACTTCTTACTTCTAGATGATAGGGGTTCCTTGCTGATTTTTTGTTTTATGCCTGCAAGTCATTTTTGACTTACGCCAATCCTAAGGCAAAATTATCATGGGGTTTTTTTTGGTAGGAATTGTTCAAAGGAGGTTTGCTTTTGCCTTCCTTTGAGGCCAAGAGAGTGTGACCTGCCCAAGATCACCCAGTAAGTTTCCATGGCTGAATGGGGATTTGAAACCTGGTCTTCCAGAATCCTAATCCAATTCACAAACCCTGATACTATGCTGACATTCTTGCTAACTACACTGCAAAGTAATTATCTCACTCATTCTTTTTGAAATGTCTACAGCAGACATACCTTTTCTTTCCAAATAATTCTTTCTACTTAATGTCCAGTTCATTCTCCATGCCAGTGCTATGATTAAAAAAAAAACCCACAATTAGACGTGTCCTAGGGATAACTGATAGAATACATATTTGTTTAGACGTGTGTCCCCACTGAGTTCCAAGTAAATGGATATAAGATTGTACCTTGAAATGAAAATAAAGTACAAACTTCCATGGATTTCCAGAATCACTTGTTAAGTTTTTAATCATATGTTTATAAGGGTAGTATAAGCACTGCTATCAATCGCATTCTAAAACTCGTGTCTTAATCCCACATTAAAAAGATGCATTCCTGCAGCTAGTTTATGTCTTCTTCCTTTAAAATATTTTCAACATACAAGCACAGAAATGTACATTTAAAAAGGTTTTTAGCACCTGGGTGCTGTCTTTTGCCTATCCTTCCATTTCTGGAGTGCATCTGCTTTGGTGACAGATAATCAGTGAATATATTTTCCCCAGGGGGAGAGTGAAATGAAAAATATTTCACAGTGAAAACATTCTTTTTTGGCCTCTTTCAAACCAGGAACTTCAGCAAATCTCTCTCTTGTTCACTCACTCTTTTTCTTTAAAAGACTCATCTTGAGAGATTTCCAAAACAATAAAGTTCTGAACACTGTGATGCTATTCTGACGCAAAGCCTTGAACTGTCTCCCACTGCTAATTTAGGATTTGTTGTTGGAAGGATTTAAGATGGTAGTGTTCACTATATTTTTTCATGATGAAAAGTACTGTAGTATAGAATAGGCAGAAGATATTGTGGCTGCTCATAGGTATGCAATATTTACTCATTTGTTGAAGGAAAAGCAGGGAAACAGAAAACTCTACAGTTTTGTGCAACAGCTGATTCCAAATACTTTATATCTGCCTTCTTGGCAGCCTATTTGCAGATTCATATCCCCAAAGCTCTAATTATGGGCCCAGCCCTTCTAAATATGCTTATACACTATCTACTTATCTATGGCCCTTTTCGCACAGCGTTTTGGAAGTGAGAGGGCCCCTTGAGCATCGCATAAATGTGAGGAGCAGTCTGCATGACGCACTCACATTTAAGCGACGCTCAAGAGCCTGACGCGAAGCGGGCACGGATTTTTTCATTTTTGGCTTCAAGCTGAAAATGCTCCATGCTCATGCATCGCTCAGGGGCCTGGGGTGTACTCACCTGCCGTGCGAATCCTCCTGAGCCGCGCCAGTCACGCTTCCTGCCCCAGCGCAGCCTACAAGTCCCAGGCTGACCTGTGGAAGGAAGGGGTGGGGCGTGGGTGGGGCCCTTGCGCAAGCAGGGAGGAGCTGCGGATCTGAAGCAGGAGGCTCACAAGAGCATTCCTTCCAAACCTTCTCATGTGAAAAGCCCAACCCAGCAGCGTGAAAAGGTAAGGTGCGAAAAGGGTCTATGTATTTATTATTTTTATATCATTGTTTTCTCCCAAATGAGACCCAAGGCAGGTCACACATTAAACAAAGTATACGAATTAAAAATTAGTAGTAAACTTTTCTGAGCCAGCATGGTGTAGTGGTTGAACTAGGTTTATGGCAGCTCAGGGTTCAAATTCCCATTCAACCCTGAAAAACCATTCTATCTTAGCCTCAGAGGAAGGCTATGGCAAATCCCTCTGAACAAATCTTTTAAAGAAAACACCACGTTGGGTTCACCCTAGGGTCTCTGTAAGTTGAAAATGACTTGAAGGCGCACAACAATAAGTAAAAAAGCTTTAAACACAAATAAGCAACCAAACTGAAACATCGATACAATAGAAAAAAACTGCAAGACACATGAAATAATTTTCTTCATTAGCCATTTAGTCACCACATGCTTCTTCAAATAGAAAAGTATCAACTTGCAGGTTGAAGGAGAGTAAGGTGGGCACCAGCCTGGTCTATTATGATAGAGAGTTCCATAGCCTTGGTGCAGCCACCAAGATGGCTCTCTTGTCTGTCCTCACCAAACATCCCTGTAAAGGTGGTGAGACTGAGAGAAAGCACTTCCCTGAGGATCTTAAAACTTGTGCAGATGCATAGGGGGTGATATGATAGTTCAAATAGTTTTGACCCAAACTACATAGGGCTAGATATCGATAACCAAGTCTTTGCAATGAGCTTGGATATGAATTGGTAGCTAGTAAGCTGTTTCAACAATTGTTTCAACCATATGTTCCCCATAAACAGTCATGGTCAGCACTATGGACACAGTATTTTGGACCTGCTGAAGTTTCCAAACAATTTCAACACAGAATGCATTACAATAATCCAAACATGATGTAATCAAGCCATGTGTCACTGTAGCCAGTTTTAACATCTCCAGGAATAGGTACAGTTGGCACATTAGTTTTAACTGTGCAAACGTACTCATGGCCACCACTGAAACCTCGGCATCTAGGCTCAAGACTGAATCCAGAAGTATGCCCAAACTGTGAACCTGAGATTTGAGGAGGAGTGTAACTCCATCCCACACAGGCTGGATTCCCTGATGTGCCTTTCTTCAGACCAGGAGTACCTCTATCTTAACTGGATTAAGTTATTTGGATTTGTTTGCTGACAGCAGACACTGGTTTAGTACTGAGTGCACTGCACAGCTATAGTGCTGTGATTCCACTTTAACTGCATGGCTGCATCCTATGGAACCTTGAAATTTGCTTTTTAGGGAGGAACATGTAGAATTCTCAGCAGTGAGTTCTAGTGCCTCACCAAATTACAAACCCCAGGATTCTATAGGAGGCAGCCATGCAGTTAACATGGAATTTTAGTGCTCTTATTGTATAGAGTGAAAAATCTCTTAAGTGTACTTAAGACTTATTACCAGCACTGTCCCTATCATTGGGCAAATATTTCAGGTGCGGATGCTTGGATCAAGTATGGCAGGTATTTCTTTGTTCATTCTGAGCCCCTTGTCATCTCCATCTGTGGGTAAACATAGCTGTGTGCACCACACAACCTGCACTGTTTCTCTACTTGCACCATCCTTCCCTGTTTCCTGCTCTGGGTAGGACTGATGGAGATGCAGTCCCGCCGTGTCTGGATGAACACATTGTTGCACATTGAAAGAAGCCCTAGTTTTTTAGTAATTTAGTTCTAGAGATATTATGCTTTTTATTGTAAGAAAAGCTTCAGAGAACATTTTCACAGTATATGTAGCCTTACTGCAAAATTTTAAGCAGGAGAATATTAACACAGCTTCAAACTAAAAGTGTTGGAAATCTTTGACCATTGTACAAAAGAAGGTAACAATAGTATGTTTGTAATGAGACTGGAGGATCTTTTCAAGCTTATGCTGACATTTATCCCTTTGCCAAAGAGGAGAATATGTTTACAGAAGTTTACCCTGTGTACTCACATCTGGAATATTTCCTAACTGACAGTGAGGAAACTGTTGCATTGAGATGTTTGCTTTCAAGAGATTCAGAGAAAGGTGCAAACTACAGTCCAGTAGAGTTACAAGATGTACCTGATTTTAAATCGATAATCTTGAACTGAGATATTGCCAGCTACATGGCATATTTTGGCTGTCTCCATAGATCAGTTAGATAACTCCAGATACTGTTCTGATTATTTTACCTATAATGCATATCTGAAATCTACCATATATGGGTACAGTCATTTAATCCCACCTTAATTGTCATGGCTCTATTCTGATGGGGTCCATGCATTTTAGTTGGGTTTGGTTTAGCACTCTGTTGTAGAACTCTGGTCTACTCCTTTGAACTACAGCACTAGAGCTCTCAAATAGAGAAGTGTAAGTACTTCACCAAACTACAGATCCATGGATTTTATTGGATGGAACCACAGCAGCTAAAGAGATATCAAACTGCTATAATTCTAGATACACCTTACAAGAAACAGGTATGAATATAAAGAACTCAAGCTTTAGACACAAATTAGACTTTTATATGTACACACACACAAACATACATGTTGGAACATAGACTTAAATTTCTCATGTGTATGTGTGTGCAGACACATGAACGCTTAGTTGTTCTTATGAGATTTAGGACAACACAAAGATAGTGCCAGATCTAAACACGAGAAATTCAAATTTAAGCCCACACTCCAACATGGAATGAAAACAGAGCAAGCAGCAGATGATTGACAAAATGTAGCTCTTTTTTCACTTATTTTCATTCATTATATATAGATAGATAGATGTTTTCATTTATTATATATATATATATATATGCGCGTGCGCATGCACGCACATACATGGTATATATACACACATACACACACAAACATATACATATATACAATATACATACATACACACACACACACATAGATACACACACAAACACATACATGGTATATATATATACACACACACATATACTTCAAAGTCAGTACTGTTGAACTCACTGGGACTGACTTCCAAAGAACATGTGTTAGATGTTCTCAGAGTGTTAGACTGGTTTGGTTTTTATGGAGATTATGGAAAAGTTACAGAAGAGTTATAAAGTACCCTACGCACACCAAAAACTATTATTTCCAACAACAACAATGTAAAATAGAAAGAGGAAAAAGATTGTTTGTTTTATAGAAATAATCCTTTGGAAAGCAAACTCTTGGCTGTGACTCTCAGAGAATCTCATCTTACCATTTTTTCTTCCAGAAGTCAATCATGCTTAGTTCAGTAGGGCTTATTCCCAGTTTGGGATGCCTTGGACTGCAGCCTTAGTGTAAAATTGACAGCAAACCTCTGTTATTGACGTGTGATCTGTGAAATCAACTCCTACTTAGGAGCAAGGATTAGTGAAAGCAACACTAGTGGATGTGTCTTTACCTTTCTTGGGTTACTTGCACACAATACAATTTTAGCACTTTGATACCACCTTAACTTCCCTGACTCTATCCCATGCAATCCTGGCATCTGTAGTTTTATGAGGTATTTAAAATTCTCTGCTTTAGTGCATCACAAAGTGACAAATCCCATTAGATGCAGTTGTTACACTTAAAATGGTGTCAAAGTACAGTGTGAAAGCAGCCTCAATTACATTTGGAAAGTATAAACAGGTTTTTCTTTTCCTTGACTAAATGAGTCTTGCAATGACTGTGTTTAAAAATCCTTAATATGCTTAAGACAGAAATGTAACTGCTTCAGTTTTCATTTAGATCATTTGAAATGACATCTAAATAAGTTAATTTATTGATAAAAGCCAAACTACTTAACCATTCAAATAAACAGTGTTACACTGAGGTTCCATTTACTGAACAATCTTGATTTCAAATAGAGTTTTTCAAATCTGGCCAAGGGCTTTTTTTGTTTGTTTGTTTTGTTTTTTAAGCCAAACTCCCCTCCCTTTTGGCCTCCAAAGCCTATAAGGACTTTGCTTTGGTTTTCTGGGTAATCTTATTTGCAATACTACTCAACTTTCATAGTATAAAATTATAAACTGCTAAGCACCGCCAGATCAAGATTTCGAGAACATTAGACTGTACAATTGCAGTTTGTAATTCATCTCTCATGTAAATGACTTCGTAATGGAGTGTATGGTACAATCCCTAATCAAAGGTACTAAGGTAAAGTCTGTCCTTAAAAGAAAGGATATTTGTTTGGATTTTTCAGTCTTGCTTAAATTGTCGTATTTCATCTTCTACATTAAAAAATGCTGCATTAAAAATATTATGGAATTAAAAAAGAAAAGCTCCCCTAGTAACTCCACTAGGGTTTCAGTATTTTTTTAATCATTTGATAATGCAAGACTGACCGGTACTAATTCTAGTATAAGGGATTCTGCAAAGAAAGACATCAGTTCCATATGACAAAGATACCTTGTTGTGATGCACTTTCCAGATAAAGAAAAACATGTACTTGATCCTAGAGGAAAAAGGCCTTTTGAAATTCTAACCTCTTTGTGGGAAGAGAAATTAGGGGACTGTTTTAGCAGATTTCACTTCCTTGTGAGAATGACAGGAAATATGTGTTCTCTGTGAAGATTATTAGGGAGGTTGGAGGCCTTTTACTTCCCCCAACAATGACCAATGAAAACAATATTCCTCCATGGTTAGTAGGGCCTACAGAAGAAATACTGTGGATCCCATGACTCAAACAACAATTTGTTCCACATCTGGGCAAAGTATCTTGCTTATACTTAAATGGAAAAATGTGTGTGACAGATATATGACATAAACCTTTTTATTTTAAAAAAATACAACCTGGCATAAGAAACAGCAGATCAAATGGGTTTAAAAAACTATAGATGTTATTAAACAGAGATAGCCAACATTTGGATGACATATATAAAATAATAGACCATCTTAGGTATAGTAATTTTCTATCCCATGTTTGCTGTTAGATACAAAAAGAAAAATAATTCCACGACCAATATATAATATGTGATGCCATAATTTGCTGTGATCGTTAATCAGTTTGAGAAGTAATCAGTTTGATATACGGTTTGTAATCTAAGTGAGCCTACAAATATGTTGCAGAAATATGTTGCAGAAACCAAAGCTGTTGGATGTAAACTGCAAACTCCAGGATTCGATAGGATGTTAAAAGTGGAATAATAGTACTGTAACAGTCTAGTGTGGAAATAGCCTGAGATGGAGAGGTTAAAACATGGCTTTTTCTCCTTTTGCCTATGGAAGAAGATGCTTGTGACCTGTGACCTGCGATGGTTCAACTATAAGGGACTGTGGGTAAAGTTGAAAGAATCTGCAATGTTTGATTTGCTGTCACTCTGATCCCTAAATTCTTTTCAGTTGAGAGTTATTGTCCTAGTTAGCTTGCTTTTTATGGATCAACATGTTTACTTCTTTTTAAATGTCTACTACAAAGGACAGTGCTTTAAAGGTTTCTGACTTCAACTCAACCACTGCACTGATCTTCTGTAGCAATAATCCAATGAATCTAAATGCACACAGAGGAGATGACTAGGCACCAGCACATGGGTTTCAAATATTCTGGTGCTGTTGCATTTACTGATGAAAAGGCTATGCTGCTTCACAGGTAAAATTTTAAAATAGCATCTTATGTACTGAAAGCTGCTGTACATCATTACTGTCAACTCTGCAGTAGTTGTTTAGTGTAAGATTCTTTCCTAGCCCTATTTCAAGATTATGTACATATAGCATTCTGCATGCAAATCATGAGGTCTGCCATTGAAAACTCAACTTGCACCATTCTACCTTGGATTTATTATATCATATGGTAGAAATTTTGAGGAAGCCACTTCTAGTCATTCAGCATTCTCCACAATCATTTTTAGGCTGATCTTGTAGATTACCTAAAGGCAGAAAATGAATTGCTGATGCTTTTCAGACTATTTACATGCTGTGAAGCTTTAGCAGCACAAAGTGCAAAATCTACAGATTCATAGCTGGATAATGTCAGTAATCATCCATTTTAAATATCTGCCAGTAGAAAGATGATGCATAGCTTCTCCTTCCATTCTCACTTAGGCATTATAGTGCTAAAGTGTAGAGAAAAATGTGCTCTGTCCTCCATGGAGTATATCTCATCATATTGTAAATCCTTCTGAGTTTTAGAGAAGGGGGGCACTGTGCTGCAACACATCAGTGCAAGCAGAACCTGAAATAAGGCTCCTTTTTCCCTTCTCTTTTCCCTGAAGTCTTCTTCTGCTGTGATGTATAATGATAGGTAGCTTAGGTCTGCAGCTACTGGTTTCCAGTTTTGAAACTAAGAGTTGATTTATTTTATTTTTTAAATACATATCCAAAAATGACTCAGGAGAGTGACAGTGACAAAGGCAGAAATGAGACAAATGACACTCACAAAACTACATCTCATTGTTGTATTCCATTTCAGGCATTACAAGAAGTGAGGCAATGTTTCTGTGATCTGGCTTTTCTAACTATTTGCATGACAAAAAAAAAAGATGCATGGAAGTCATAATACCAGTTAGCACTGCAGTAAATCACGTTGTCTCTGACTTAAGTGGCTGTGTGCTGTCAGTAAAATGAAATGCTTAAAAAAGGGTTCCAAAGAGATTATTTTTCCCTAAACATTGTCCTCATTATGGTTTTATATCCAGAAGCTGTCTTCTATCACTGCCCCCCAGTAACACGTTTCTTACAGCTTTATATCTAAATATGATTGAGCGCCAGTTATACAGTGAGTGTTTTTCACCCTGCATAATGTAAAATCAAAAACTGGGAAAGCTGCTCCTGGACATCTCCAATGGATAGTGGCCATGCTGGTTAGAGATTTATGGGAGTTGGCATTCAAAGCATAATTTCTCCATGCTCTTGACTTAAATGTAGGGATGTGAAGAATATTCACAAAATGTCTCTTTCAGGATGAGAAAAACTATCTTGGCACATGGAAACTGCCTGTCAAGAAATCAACCAGCCTTCACAAGAGTTATTTTGTGTCCAATGTGTGAACAAGACAAAGAATGGGGGGAAGTAGTGCTTCATCAGCAACCTAAATACTTTGAAGGCACCAGATTGGAAGCTAAGCAGGAGTAAGGCCTGTTAGTACTTGGATGGAGGACTGCTATCCAGGAATACCAAGTGGCGTAAGTTATATTTCAGAGATGGGCAATGGCAAATCACCAGACAGTATTCTTTGCTCTGGAAAACCCTATGAAATTCATGAGGCTACTATAAGTCAACAGGTGACTTGCAGACACATAGATACATATGTACAGTGTTCCATCAAGATTTCTGTAATTGGGGGCGGGGAGTCTGTGCACATAAAGACTGTCTTTCCCCTTTGGAAAGCAAAGTAGGGATACCACAGTACAGAAGTAACCTATCAAATATTTTTAGTTTGTAAAAGGTTACAGCACCAGGCAGATTATACAGACATTACTCTTGTAATTTGTCCAAAAATAATTTTTGCATACATCAAGACTCCTGTTGAGAAGACCAGAAAATATCTCACTTTTGTGCAGACAAGGAGAAACATTTTAGTGTTTCTTTTTCTCCTGTGGGAGAACAAGATAAGCAAAGATTTACATCCCTAGTTAAATGAATTATGGGAGTTAAGCCTGGGAGACTTCAACCATTTATACATCCTGGGTGGCCTTGGGCAAATCTCTCTTGCTGTCAATTTATGTGGAAAGAAAAGTAACCAGCTCAACATGTCCTCATGAGGCTGAATATAGAGTTGCTGAGCATTTTGCACCATAAAACTCTCTATATCTGCACTGAGACACATGCAGTTGTTATTAGATATTTATTAAGGTATTGCATACTCACTTTTCATACTCAACCAAGGTCACCAAAGCCATGGATAATGCAACATAACCACAATATAAAAACAAAAGAAAAACATTTCTTTTATGTTTTAATTGTATTTTAAACTGTTTTTAGTCCATGTACTTTTATATAGAATTGTTGCTAACTTTTAAAACTTGTAAAGTATGATTTTAGCTAAACTCTCAATTATTGTAAGCTGCTTTGAGAGTTCTTGCCAGGAGAAAAGCAGGGTATAAATTGAAGGAATGAATGAAATAATGAACAAAATTGACTAAAAACAATTTTAGTCGATTCCGCTTCCACTTAGGTCTTGGTTTCTAAACCTTTTACCCTCCTGGCTACATTCCTCTGAGCATTTTCCAGTTTGCCAATATCTTTCTTGAACTATGGCGCACAGAACTGTGCCCAGTATTCCGGATGAGATCTGACCAAAGCAGAATAGTCCTGTCCTTCCCTTGATCTGGACACTATACTCTGGGTGATTCAGGCACTGGGTGTTCTTGCTGCTACATCACCCTGTTAAGGGAATTGGATATGTCTGGCCAATAGAACAGGTGATGTGAAAACCATCTTTACATTTCTGAGGCGCTGTCATGGGGAAAATGGCATGAGTTTGTCTTCTGCTCTTCTAGAAGACAGGACCCAGACAAATGAATTCAACTTAAAAGAAAGGAAATCTAGCTGCGTATGAGGAAGAACTTCTGACAATAAGAGCTTTCTGGTACTGGAATAGACTTGTCTGGAAGGTAGTGACTCTTCATCAGTGGAGGCTTTTATACAGAAGGCTTTTCCACCCTACACTGTTATAGTGCTCTTATTCCACTTTTAATATCTTGTGGAATTCTGAGGTTTGTAGTTTACTGAGGCCAAAGAGCTCTCTGGCTGAGAATTCTAAATGGCCCTCCTTAAATTGCAAATCCCAGGATTCCATTGGATGTTGAAAGTGGAATAATAGCACTATAACAATGTAGTGTATACAGGTCCAGAGTTTGGATGGCTATCAGACATCTCTGCAGTGACAGGTGGTGGTCTAGATGGTCCTTGGAGTACTTTCCAGCTCAATCATTCTTTTGCCTCCTCTTGGCAGCTTAGTAAGAATGGAACCACCCTGACTGCTCTTGGGAGGGAGAAGCATAACCGGGGTGCTGCAACAGACAAATCTGTACTTAGGTCTCTGTATTGTTAGGTGTCCCTGGTTTATCCTTACGGCTTTCTGTTGGGGTCAACCACCCATCCTATTTTTCTGATTGCTACCATTCTTTCAGTTTCATCTTCATCAGGATGTGCCATATGGCACAGTTTGCAATCTCATCAGGTAAAATGTGTTGAAAGACGAATGTGGAAACAAAGTCTATTAACACACAGACTGGGAAATGAGCTTTTGCCGTAAGGGAACCAGACTCCTATGCATGATCCAGTGCTCATAGGACTGTATCAGTCTGAGTCAGCTGGACCAGGCAGTTTTAACAATCAGAGATTTGTACAGCAATAATCGCTTGCTGAAGCACTAATTGGAACAAACTACCCCCTAGGGTAAAAGCTAAAAACAAAGGGCTACAATTTGCCATGATCATTGCACTATCAGTGCCGATTTCTCAGATGACACAATGAGATTTGAAGCAATACTGAAATGTTATAACCATCTAGTAGGTACCATCACAGCACTCATGCAAAATAAAAGATGTGGGAAACTGAGTAGGATGAGACTTGTATTTCTTCCAAGAAATTTTCTTGGAAGAGAAAATTACATACTAATAGGCAATGTTCTTATGTAAGAAGCATGTTCTGATAAAATGAATGTAAGGCTCGAGCAATTTGCCTGATAAAAAGGAAATAAGTATTTTAGTGAGCACCATATCCTATATGAAGTTTGCACTTCACAAGTATTTAAGAGCTGTTGATAAGGCCCTGCTGGAGTGAGCCTTATGTAGGGACTTAAGGAGGTATAGCTGATATTTACAACGGTTATGTTTACCATTTTCCTGCTAGCACATACATTTCAGAGGCTGACCAGATCTCACCAGAACTCAAAACACTCAGGCACAGAGTAATCAATTCAACTCCATGATGCAAGCTTTCAGTAAGCAAAAGGAACATTATGAAGTGGTATAGTGTTTTTAAGTCAAGATCCAGTGGTGTACTTACATATCCATTGGTGTCATTTGGCATCCAATGCCAGTGGAATTAAACCTTTCTTCTCCTGCCCATCCCTCCAAAACTGTCCTGATCTGGCAGAAATAGACCAAATTAATTCTTTCTTCTCCCACTTTCCAGATTTTTTAAAAAAAGTCCCAATTGTTCTTTCTTTCTCCCACTCTCCTCCTTTGTCTTTGTCTTAATTCAATTGTTGCAGACAGTACAAAGTACAAGAGTATTTTGCCTTCAGTTAACCCAACAGAAGTGACAGGAGGGGAAGGGATGAAATTTTGTCTTCTCAGTAGACTCAGACAGAAGCAAACTCTTGAAGCCTCTCTTAGGTCATTCCCGCAATATGCGGTTATAGTGCTGCTATTCCACTTTCACATCCTATGGAATTCTGGGATTTGCAGTTTAGGGAGGGGCATTTAGAGTTCTCAGCCAGAGAACTCTTTGGCCTCAGTAAACTATAAACCCCAGAATTCCACAGGATGTGGAAAGTGGAATAGCACTATAACAATGTAGTGCAGAAATGGCCTTAGTGTATCTATTTTAACTCATTAATAACTTTTTCATCTTGGCCACACTCTCATGTTGCTTGGTCTCAGTTTTCGTTTGTGAAATGTTGCAAGGGGGAATATACTTCCCACTCCAGCTGAAGCCCTGTGTGGCAGCAAAAACCTGTCCCAAGGGGTTTTCCAGCCCTCTGATACAGATTTTTAGGGGTGTATTGGACTGCAGGAGGGAAGGGGATTGTGGATTCTGGCAAGAGCAGCAGGTCCCAGCAGAAGGACACTATGGGTTCCTGATTAATAATAGTCTTATGTTTTAAGCATACAAAATTTGTCATGCAGTCTAGAGCTGGGAAAGGATAACAATTGCAATGACCTAAAAGGCTAAGATTCAGCTACTAGGCAGCCTTTTTTTTCCCTTCTCACAGAATAGTTTTTGCATTACTTTATTAACTCATTCCAATCTACTGACATGGCCTAGACTCCAGTAGTTCCAACAGTGAAGTCAAATGAAGAAAACAATGAAAGCTTCCCTAGCAAGTGGATTTGTGTTACAGTGGTGGGGTCTAAGCTATGAGGACCAAGTTGATCAACTGGGTTGCAAGGAATTAATGAGTCTCAGGTGGCTTTGGGAAGCAATGAGATGGCTCTTTTCCATAGTCAAATCCTAAGCATGTTCTCAAAAGGGCAATTAACTTAATTTTTGTAGTAGGCTTGTTTGACTTGCATGGAATAAGAGACTGACAGTACTTATAAGAGAACAGTAAAGTGTTTGTTTCTCTGTGTTGCTAGACAACATATTAGCTTTAATTTAGTTTCCAGTCATTTTAAAACACTATCAGAGCTCGCAATATTAAAGAAAACAAAGGCAATATCTTTCTTATTAACATATAAATCTCTTGAGGGCTACTTGGCTAGGAAAATTAAGTTGCTTATAAATGCAAGTTTTGAAGTGTTTTTAGTAGGACCAGGGCCAGCTCTGCTGTTAGATAGGGTGAGGTGACTGCCACAGAGATCATTTTCATGTCATGAAAAGACAGCTAAATGTTACCTATCAATTTGTTATGCTATTTTTTTTTCTTTAAAGGGGAAGGGATTGGGAGATTATCTGCTTCAAGTCTTAATCTGATTGATCTTGGACATTGACCAGCTTGAGGGGAGGGGTGGAAGTACAATTGCCCCCACCCCTGGCCCATCACAACATGCCTTGAGATGGTCTTGAGGAGGATACAATACACTTATTTTAGGGGGAAAGATTTCCAAACCAGACTCCTAGTACTGCTATTCTAACATTATTTGTTTTCCTCCAGTATTTCTCATACTTGGTATCCAGAGAAAAAGAGAGACATTTATATTAAATGTATAGCAATTCTGAAAGTTAATAGGCTACAAATGTATATGTTTTACATTGCTTGATGCAACTTTTACTGCCATCTAATCTTACATGTTTGTAGTAGTGAGAGGATACGTGAAAAAGATATGGCATGGGTTTTATTGGGCATATTGCCCCACCCCAATTCCTCCTTTCCCATTGCTGAGGTTCTACAACACAAAGCTGGGAAAGGTTGCCTTTCAAATGAATGAATATAATGACAAGGTAAAGCCAACCATAATCAGCAGCATTAGTGACTGCTCAGTCATAGATGGCTTCAGCGTGTCACCATATTCTTTCATTTTAGAAGTAAAACCTCAAGCTCTGCTATGTTAACCACCTTACTACAACCTACCATTAGAGGCATTTTGGGAAAAGGTGCTTGACTGCTTTCTCAATTCAACTGTAGTTACTATCACTTGTGTTCTATTGTGGCTTCATATTAGAAGGCGTCACCAGGAGACAACAAGACAAAATCCCAATGCAATCATGATGGTGTTTGGTGTTTTTCGAAAGCTCTGCTCCTGTATACATGACATATGTCTACTTATGACCTTAAATCTGAGAGCAAAACCAGCTAGCGCCAGTGTCAATGTATGGAACAAGCAGGGCAGAGCATCTCCCCCATTCACTCCATGAGTGTCCAACTAAGATTAATGTTCCAGTATAATTTCTTTTTTAAAAAACTCCTGTTGTTCACCTCTACCCCCTTCCTTGTGAGTCTACCTGAAACGTTAAAGAGTATCAGTTTTCTGAATCCTGCACTATTATTTATTGATTTTTTTTAACTTACACTTCTCCTTTCTACCAAAAATGGCACCCAAGGTGCCAACAGTAACATTCCAATGAAAAGACTATATAATGATGACATAGGAAAGACTATATAATGACAACATAGGAAAAGGTTCAAAACAAACACAGAGCACATTACAGAATCACAGAACTGGAAAGGAGTTGGAAAGGGCCTTATGGACCATTGAGTCCAAGCCCCTGCTCAATGCAGGATCTCCAGCTAAACCATCCCCAGCTGGTACCTGTCTTGCCTCTTTTTGAAGACGCCCAGAGAAGGACTCCACCACCTCTCTAGGAAATTGGTTCCATTGCCAAACTGCTCTTACTGTCAAGAAGTTCCTTCCAATGTTCAATCAAAATCTGCCCTCTTGTAATTTAAAACCATTAGACCTGGTCCTACCCTCTAGGGTAGCAGAGAACAGGTCTGCCCCCTCCTCTCTGTGACAGCCCATAAGGTATTTAAAGATTGTGATCATGTCACCCCACAATCCTCTCTTCCCCAAGCCCAACTCCTTCAACCTTTCCTCGTATGTTTTGTTCTCCATATCTTTTACCATCCTTGTTCAAATGAGGCCTCATCAGTGCAGAATATAGTGGGACTGTTACTTCCCTCAACTTGGAAACCATACTTCTATTAATGCAGGCTAGAATAGCATTCACCTTCTTTGTTTCACCATCACACCACTGGCTCATGTTCAGTTTAGGATCAACAGTATTCCCAAAGTAATTTTTACATGTAATACTGCTGAGCTATGTATTCCCCATTGTCCTATCTCTGTCCTGGTACAGTTAGATAATTCTAACAAAACAAACTGAATAGCTCCCAGCTCATTACTTATTCCCAGGCAGTAAACACAAGGTCATAAATAAAGTCCAACAGGGCTTCACAGCAAGTGTCGAAGGTCAGTCAGAGTATTCAGCAAGGTATCGGGCAATGTAGAAGGTCAGATAAGCTCTGACAACTCCTGGAAGGAAAGGGCATCAGCTATATAGGTCTGAAGCCTAGCGCAGCTGTGGCTTGATTAATTGTCACAGGTTATAAATTCTGAGAGTGACACTGGCTTTCTCTTTGCTGTCTGCACTCTGCAAAGGTGGGTACAGGTAAGTGCTCTTCTATGTCTGAAGGAGCAGGACTCTCTGCTGTAGCTGGCACCGCCCCCTGTTCTGTTTGTGGCTCTGTATCCTCTTCCTGCACAGCAGGTCCTGGCATTCCCCGTGTTTCAACCTTTGGCATGTCCTCTGTTTCAGACTCTGAGTCCATGTTCTGGAGACAGGGCATGACACCCATTCTATACTGTATATTTTGTTTTTTGTGGCCTTAATGTAGAATTTTGCATTTGTCTCTATTGAATTTCATTTTATTAATTCCTGCCTAATTTTCTTTTGAATTCTGTTCCTATCTTCCAATATATTAGCTACGCCTCCCAGCTTTGTATCATCTGCAAACTTGATAAGGATTCCCTCCACCCCATCATCTAAGTCATTGATAAAAATGTTGAAGAGTAATGGCCTGAGGACAAAACCTTGAACACCCCACTCAAGACCTCTTTCCTGTGTGAAGTGCAGCATTGATGACAACTCTTTGAGCACAGTTTTTCAACCAATTATGGACCCATCTAATGGTGTTTTAATCTATTCCTATTTAGCTGGTCTGCTAATCAAAATATTATAGAGAACTTTCTGAAATACAGATAAATGACATCCACAACATTCCTTCCTCTACTAAACTAGTAACCTCATTTTTCTAAAAAAGATATAAGATTACTTTTGCAGGATTTGTTCTTGACAAACCCATCCTGGCTCCAACTGATTATGGCATTGTCAAGATACTTGCAGACTCCAGTATAATCCATCCTAATATTTCTCCTGGTACTGATATCAGGCTGACTGGCTGGTAGTTTCCTAGATCTTCTTTTTTGCCCTTTTTGAAGAGAGGGACAATGTTGGTTCATCTCTAGCCCTCTGGCACCTCATCTGTTCTCCAAGATTTCTCAAAAAGGACAGCAAGTGGTTCTGCATGTCAGCAAGTTCCTTCAGTACTCTGGGATGCGGTTCATCTGGTCCTGCAGATCTGAACTCACATAGGTTGATCAGGTGATTCCTGGCTAACTCTGTATCAGTCTTGATTTTAAAACTGGACTCCTTGCTAAGGTCTATGATGAGAGATTGAAGCATATTGTCTTTCTGGGGAAAAACTAAAGCAAAATAGTTATTGAGCGGTTCTGTCTTTTCATTGTGATCTCAGCAAGGATGGTAAAAAGCAGTCCTTGCTGAACAGCAGTCCTTTCTTTTCCTTGGTCATTCTCTTGCTTCAAACATACTAGAAAAATCCCTTCTTGTTGCTTCTGGCTTCCCTAGTGAGTCTGAGTTTTGCTTACACTATTTCTACAAACTTGAGCTATACATTTGTATGCTTCCTTGGTGATTTGTCCTCCCTTTCACACTTCATACATGCTCTTTTATCTTTTTATGTTGAGTTTACTGAGTTTGAGTTTACTGTGCAACCATACAGGCTTTTTCAGAAGTTTCCCATTTTTAATCTTCCATGGAATTTTTTATGCATGTGTTTTTTGCAGTCCCTTCTTCATGAAATCTCACCCATGCTGGGTCTCTTTTTCCTTTAGCATTTCTAGCTATTCATTTTATAAAGCCAGGTTTTGGGACTGTTTACTATATTGTCCCACACATGGCAGGCTGTTTGTGTATCATGGCTTTCCCCAAACAAATTCCGCTAGTCTTCCCTCAGCATGGATTGTACCTGTGGGAGGTTCAAGCTCAGGGACAATTTTCTACATGCACATTCAAATTATGCAGTTAAAGTGGAGACTAAACATACTAAAGTAACACAAATATACACACTACTCTTACTGGGTGTATATCTGTCTTTAAATCATGTAGGGATCCTGTGCTCATTGCCAGCTACACTGGCAAAAGTTGACTATGAAATGATTTGGACTTTATGAGAGTTCAGCTGTCACTTTTTTTTCCAAACGTGTAGTTCCGTTTGCTTTGTCTAATCCAAACATCCAAAGTTTGCAGTTGTTTTCATGGAGCCCTTTAGAAACTCAGCAATGGACTTGCAGTTGGGACTCTCCTGGGGAACTGAGGCTGCTGCTTGTCCTTGTGTGAACTGTACATAAAAAGGCAATAGTTCCATGTAGGGGCTCTGTTGCTGACATAAGCCATGAGAACCTCAGAGATGACATTCCAGCCTCTATTTATGTCCCTTTTCTGAACATACCCTTTAATAGAATAGTTTGCAAACGTTGCCGTGTTTCCAAAGCTGGGTTTAGAGTTACACGAACAGCCTCCGCCCTTCTATATGAATACATGAAAACACTACCAAAGTCATGTGCACCTGTATGCTGTATGCTAACTAGCAGCTGTCCGCAGTACACTCTTTTCTTGGCTGTTTCCTCATGCAGCAAGCAACTATGATACACAGCTTGTCCTTTTGTGACACCTCATCTATGCACGTTCTGATCTGAAAACGTACAGAGAAGTTTATTTTGGAGGAGCACTTCAGATCATGCTACTTTCAGTGTGCTTCACAATAACAAGACAGAAAAATAGAATTCTTTAAATGAATGCTCTCAACTGGACATTGAGGATCTATTATATAACTGCATTAAACATAAAACTAGAATTTCTGCATGCATATGCCTTCCAGCTTGTTTGAAATACAGCAGGCATTAATACCTCTACAATCACATGGTCCACCTAGACATGCTATAATTTCATAGATTATATGAACTTTCTGAGTGATTGAAATATTAGCCTATGGCTGTAAAAGCAACAGAAGACTAGCACATTTATAGCACAAGATTTTGTGAATGAGAGTGTGACAGGTACTTACTTCTCCTAGATGGTGTGACAGTTCCCCAATCTGAAGAGGTACTCTGCCTTTACCACACAACTTTGCCTCTCCCTTATAATACCACCTTTGTATAAAAGGGTGAGGATTTTCAATGTTTATTTAGAACCACTTAATAATTTTATGGTAGCATGTTTTCTGTGTTGCTTTATATACTGTATACAACTCAAGCCGAGTCAGTGTTTACAAAAATAAACTGTAGCATTTACTAAGATAACAATAAGAATAATGTCTTAGACTTCATATGCAGGTCAAGGTTGATGCATTTCCCCAGTGCACTTTTTAGATAATATAACAAGTAGCTCCCTGCTCAGAAACAGTTCAATTACATCTTTAGACTTTTATATAAGGCACAAGTACCATATAACAGCCCTTTGGTTAAACTCCCACCAAAGGCTTAACCCCCAGTCTAGGTGATACTCTCTGACCAGATCCTACTAGGGCTTAATTATTCTTCTGCCTCTGATTAGGCTTCCGCTGAGAACTAAAACTCCCCACACATCCATGCTTTCTGGCTGACTTAGGGTCTCTACTCCCTGGCACAGAGCTTTCCAAACTTTTCATGTTGATGACACACTTTCTAGACATGCATCATTTCATGACACAGTAATTCAGTAAGTAATTCAGTAAGTGGAGGCAGCCCTCCACCCGAGCCTGGCCCCTCACCACCCTTGCCTGGGTCTTCCTCAGCCCTGTGGAGGCTGCAGCAGAGGCAGCCCCTTCACCCAGGCCTGGCTCGCCGCAGCAGTGGGAGAGGCAGCCTCTCCATCTGATATATTTGTGCAACACACCTATACACGGCTGCTGACACACTAACGTGTCGTGACACACAGCTTGGAAAGCTCTGCCCTAGCGCCTTGCTAGGCTCTCACTGAAGTAATTCAATACCCACAGGTACTTGGCTTTGTATAATTTTTTCTCTCAGCAACAAGCCCTTCCCACACACTACTGGGCTGGGTTTCTCTCCTGAGGTGCTATTTTTGTTGCCTAGCAACCTGCTCCCAGGGTGCCTTGGCACTTCAGCTAACCACATCCTCAGAACTTCATCATATAGAGCAGTGGTTCTCAACCTGTGGGTCCCCAGATGTTTGTGGACTTCACCTCCCAGAAGCCCCAGCCACTACGGTCAATGCTCAGGGCTTCTGGGAGCTGAAGTCCAAAAACATCTGGGGTCCCACGAGGCTGCACCATCAAGCATAACACAGAAGATAAAAATAAGATGGGATGAGAATCTCAGATATGGTTACAGGGACTTTTCCTATCCCCAGCATTTTCCAGCAAAAAATTTACTCCTGTGTCTCTTCCTTTCTTCTGTGGTTTCCTTTGGTAATGATGAATTTTAGATTGTAAACCACTGAGGGCAGGGATATGCATTTTTGTACTCTTTATCATGTCAAGCACATTGTTGGTATGTTACACATGCCATAATTACTGTCAATGTTATCATCATGGATGTTACCAGATTTATTGATTATAACAGATTTTAAATTCTATTTCACTTGCGAACTATAGTTGCGACATCCAAAACTTCAGAGAATGCATAGACAAAGATGCTGGAAAATTGTAGGTGCATGTTATCAATTGCTACTAATAGGAATAGCAATGCACTAGAATCTTTATGTTTGTTATTTGTTGTCACATTGGCTTTGACATATGGTGATGTTCTCTGAATAAGAAAAATATAAGAAGCTTGGTCTTTTACAGCCTAGCTCAGATCTTGCCAGTGCGGGGCTATAGCTTTATTTATTGAATCAATCTACATCTAATATGGTCTTCCTCTTTTCCTACTGCCTTTCACTTTACTGAATATTATCATCTTTTCCAATGAATCATGTTGTCTCAAGATGTGTCCAAAGTACTATACGGTGGTGAACAACTGAGTTAGGATTCTGACCCTATTTTCTCTAACTCTTATTTTGCTCCTCATCTGTCCTTAACATTTTGAAAAATTTCATCTGTCACTCAATTAAACTTTTGTTTCTTTTGGCTACATACAATTTGTTTTAACGTTTTCCCTGATAATGTTCCTGCTATCAGTCCAGAGTTCTTCTAATCCCTGATCAGCCAGGCTTAGTAGCACAAATTTCTTCTTCATGTGGTTTTCAAATTCTACAGAGATATTCTTTAGATTGTATATTGTTATTAAGCTTTATTCCGATTTTTGATATTAGCTGTGCTTTGTTTATGATACAATCTACTCCTGGTCTTGTTTTTGCAGAGAGAATGGATCTTCTCCATCTTCTACTTGCAGATATGTTGTCTGTTTGCATGTGTCAGCAGCTAAACATCCTTTTACCTTGAATCCAGTTGCATCATTAGACATAGTGCTATCTGCTCCAGAAGTCGGTTGAATGTCTTCAAATGGTAGAAGAGGGTGTTTTATTTTATGGCATTATCTCATGCTTCATGTTGCAGTGACACATCATAGAATTTTCAAGGTAAAAGACATACAGAAGTGAAGTACCCCTGCTTCCTTCTGCACAGTACTGACAAGAATTAGCTAAAGTGCCACTGCTGTTGTCTCTGAGAAATCTTCCCTCAGTGTCACCCACAACTACTGTTGCTGCCCAGATGTTTGTCCACACTACATTAAAATGTTTCACCCTTTTATTCTGGCTCTTCGACAAAAGCCTGTCTGATTTGAGGGACCTACAACATAACCTCTTACCTCCCAGGAGCATGAAATTTCACCTTCACAGAAAGGTGATGCTAGAAACCTCCATGTACTGGAATCAAGACATAATGCCAGTACTGTTCTATGTTAGTTAAGATACATTTAAAGCAGATTTATGTCAATAATCTAGTTTCTTTTCCCCCTTCTTCTTCTTCTAAGCTTCTGTGTTCCATAAAAGGAGGGTTTGTTGGTGTCATATGCATTTTGACACACATCTTCAGCAGCATAAACAGAACAACTTATAACTGAATGTTTCAGCCAGTCATGAAAGCTCCTGAAAGCTGCAGCATATAAATACAGAGCAGTCCATTGCTTCTCGCCAGCAGCTACATAGTTGGGAAACTATGCAGTAGTTAAACAATGAAATTAAACACATAGAACCTGGTACATTTAAATATTTAAGTGCCTTTTTTCTCAAAACAAATCATACTAATGCATAACTGCAGAGCTGACCTTTCTTAGAAATGGCAGACAAAACTGCTAACAGTTCTCAGTAAGAGTAGAAAGTTTATCACCCTATTCGGGTGTGCAGACCCTACTTATCCTCAATATGGGAGTGGAGTATTACATGCAATATGGCCTCTATTAGATCTAATAGCATGGAACTGGATATTCTATGGATATTGCTTACATAATTATATGCAAGTAATCCTCTCATCTCATCAAATGTGCTAAATGCACAAATGCCTGGGGAAAGGTCTACATCATATGTGCAATTTTGAAGAAAGGCTACATGGTGCAACTAACTTCTTGCTTGTAGTGTGGGTAAGTAAAAATTGCATGCACAAAATAGTATGCTATATAATGAAATATCAGGTCTAATCAGGTTCAGAAGCTGTTTATTGATCTGGCAACCATAGCAATAATAACAAACAATAATTACAAGATCAGTCACTCTATGGACTGGTGATCATCATCATTTTAAACCTAATTTCAATTAAAATATTTAAAATGTTTGTAACATTAACAATATGCAAAGGAGGGGTGCACAACTGTTGTGCTTTAGGAGATTACATTACCACCCATATGAGACCCCAGCAGGCCACCTCCCTATCTCCCCCAGCAAAAATTTGAATCCACAGGCTCTCTAGGGGGTATGGGGACATTTTCACTATGTACTTGTTCTTTTCTGGGCCATTTTAGAGGTATGAAAGGTCTTACATACAATAGGAGGTGACCCAGAAGTCAACCTAGAGGACATTTGGAGTATATGGGGGACACTTGAGTAGCTGTGGGCCACAAAAATGAGGTGGGAATCACATAAAGCCATTGCCACACTTTCCCCACCTAGTCTGAAGGACTGCGGCAATAGTCTTTAAATAAGATATTTCAGTAGGATTACTTCAGAGTAACTGGTTTAGCAAATGTGAGTATAGCTTGATGTCAGACTGTTTCAAAGGTTGATGATTTATGAAACTGTTGCTATGATACAAGTTACAGTTTTGATGACTCATTTTTATGCAGCATCTACAAGGTAACTCCCACGTCAGGCAGCATGCAGTTACTTTTAATCTTAGCCTCTCTTAAGAATGATGCCTACATAATTTTAAAGTCAAAATCAGTGAGATCAGTGAGATTACCAAGCCAGAGTGGGATTGCTCTGTAACTCATTGTTTTCTGGATTTGCATTTGAACAAACTAATGATAAGACTATCTCCCAATGTACCCCTTGCCACTTTGCCACAATGGACAAATACAGTTAAATATAACTAGCTTTATTTTTATTGCTCACTTTGCCATAATTATTTCATGCTGTCCTTTTATTAAAAAAAATCCCTACTAGTAATATGTACTCCAATTTTAGAGCTTTACAGAAGGGTAATAAAATACATTTGATTTCTTATATTGAGATTAAAGTAATAGAGGAATAATAGAATCAGACTGAGTTTTGATATGCATTAAATCACAATGGGAATACATGATGATGCAATCCAATACATATTTAGTCAAACATAAGCTCCACTGAGTACAGCTATTACATTATCTGCTTCCCTGTTCTCTGGTTTATCCAGATGGAATGCTATGTGAGCAGGTCATCCCAGGTTCTGGAGGGAGTATTTGATTTTCAGGGATGAATCTTGGTAAGGCCAGTGTTTAGGATTTGTACATGGTGGCGGTGGTGGTGCAAAATTCCACATTTTGGGTGTTGAGTGTTCCCCATGTGGTATGAAATGCTCTTTCCTTATGTTCCTGTTACTTTATGTTTCCACTTTTGACCCTACGTACGTGGCACATGGGATCAGACATACAGCTTTATGCTCTGCATAAACTCATGTTACTTAAGTTTTCCTTTGTAGGGCATATACTATAGCACTGTGATTCCATTTCAACTCCCTCAGCCACATTTTGTGGAGTCCTGGGATTTGTAGGTTGGTAAAGCAATGGAGTTTTCTAGCTGAGAATTCTAAATGCTTTTCCCTAAACCGACAGTCCCAAAATTCCATAAGGTGGAACCATGGAAGTTAAAGTGTAATCATTGCAGTATAATTGTGTAATGTGAAAGGGCCCCTGGTGTGTGTGCTATGATTGGAGACTGATTCACTCTGCCTTCTGCTCTTGGTAACAGAAGGTACTAGAGTACATAACTGTTCTGAATTTTTGTCCCCTCTAACTAAACGCGATAAAAGGGAATTATCACTCGATTTGGTTTTTCATTCTCAAAGCGGGCATGCAATTGGAATGGAAAATTTCATAGCTGTTCTCCTTGGTTCAAGATATTGGCATCCTCTGTGATGCAAGAGCCTAAGAAACTTTTTGCCCCAGTAGTATTGCTGTGAAGAGGATAATGTTTACCCCATGCGAAAAAGTAAGCGTGAAAAGCTAGCAGTGCTAACGAAACATGTGCTCCACTCACTGATCTCCTACCTCATAGGTAACAAGTATCAAGCCATACATGTAAAATTGGTCAGTGATATAATTGTACCTCACAATGGGAACATACCTGAGGACTGGCAGGCAGGCAGGCAGTAGGTATGAATATACATAATTAGAGACTCACAGACCCTCAGAGACTTCCACAACTGGTAAAGATTTACTCATATTCACATATGATAGAAAGATGCTTCGACTGGTCTTTAAAATCTGCCCTATTCCTCATCTCAGTAGGAAGGACATCTCTTCCTTTTTAGATAGGTGTATAGGCTGATCAAGGTTGGAATCTGCTGGAGCACTCTCTTGGAGCACTATGGAAACCGAAGGGAAATAACCACAAAGGCCATGGAAACAGAAGGGAAATAGCCACAAAGTAGTAAAGAACTGGAAAAATAAGGTCGCTCGGAGCAAACTGGGTGACCCTTGAAAAACTGTAGTGTACCAACAGGATTCTGGCCTGTGTCGCTTTTGCATTGTTTTCTTGAGTCTAGAATTACTATAAAAACCCTGGGTTTCAATAAATATTTTTTTTAATCAGTTCTTACTGTTGCTACAAAATTCTCATGACACCCATTGCTCAAGATTACTGACCTCTGAAATCACTTGTTGAATTCACTTTTGCCACAGAAGCTGGAGATATGATTTAAAGCCTTTTTGGCCTTTCCTCCAGGACTCACAGGAGAAACTGGAGACATGTTTAAATTCTCAAAGGATTGTTGTATTTTTCAGCAATTGGCTTGAGAATTTCATGTCCAGAGAATTTTTAAAGTTAGGTTCTAAATAGCCCCTAAAGAAAGCCTTAAGAGCACATGTTGTTGTGTGTCTTCAAGTCATTTCCAGCTTATGGAGACCCTAAAGTGAACCTATCATATATATATATATATATAGGCATGATGTTGAGAGTGGGTTTGCCTTTGCCCTCCTCAGAAGCTGAGAGAATGTGATTTACCCAAGGTCACATACACAAGCCAAAATGTGTTGACTTTTTAAAAAATCACCAAAGAACCATTTTTAGAGCATCTTACGGCATGCCTCCAGTTTATCCTGCAGATTTTATCAGGTGCTCTTCACTGTCTACTTCCTTCCTTTTCTCCAGTTCACCAACCTTGGCTACTTGAGTTTTCACTGTTGCCAAAGTAGAAGCTCACATCATAGCCTTTTTCAAAGTTTTCCCACTGCAGCGGCAAGAGTCTTCTTGCATCCCAGTTCTATCGTCAAGAAGGATGCAAAGCTTTTCTGTCTTCTGGAAGACACTTCCCTATGCATGGTAGTCTTCATTTTTTTTTGCTCGTTTTCCCATTTCTGTTCTTGTACAAAGTTTGATAGTTTGTTTCTTTTTTTAGTCTGATGGTGGTCAGAAGCCCGGCCAGTTAATGCGTGCTTTCCCCTCTCTGTAAGCCTATGGCAAGGAATGTTTCTAGGTTCACTTATTGTTGAGCTCTTTGTTTCCTTTTCAAGCACTGTGTTCTCTTTGGTTGCCAAAATCCTCAACCTCAAGGCTAGGCAACTACAATGGGTCTAGGGATTGCACCTGTTTTAGTTCTCTTGCAGGGTTCACTTTTTTTTTTTTTTTAATAAAAACTAGAAATGGTAGGAATGTCACTTCCAGTTTTCAAACATTGCTGTTTGAAGCCTAAATAAAGTATGGGGGCGGGATGCATTTAAATTGAGAATTATGCCCACTGGAAGCCTGTGGAGGCACAGCATGACTTTTGGGATGGGTTTCCAAACGATTCTCCACCAGATCTAGAGCACCACACCATACAGTCCAGATACTAATGCTAATGGTCCACCATTAATTCCCCAAAGAGATATGGTAAGCAGGAGCACTGATACCAAGCCCTCCATGAGTGTGTGGAACATAACTGTCCCAGTCATCCTACTCTTCCATATTCTCAGGGTAACATACTACAAGGACAAGCCATTGCCCTGTCCTTGTGCCTAGAAAAGAAAAAGTGTTTGTGGGTGTGTGTCTCTTTTCCTTTTCCCAGCCTAGTAATCTTCTTCCATCCATTCTCCTTTTCTGTCTCTTCCTGAGAAGTCTTAGGAACTCCAGCCCTGACTTCTGTAGCTACCCCTTTGATCCCTGACAGCTTCATATCATTCCCCTAGCTGAGCCATCCTCAGTTTAAACATTGGGTGTGCTCTTTTGAGCTCTTTCATCTCACATTTAAGTCTGGTGTATATTTTATTGATTCAGTTGTTTAATTTATTTGTTTAGCAGGCATAGTTTTTTTGTTGCATACAAGTTAGTTAGTTCCCTGTCTAAATTTGTATGTGAATGCCTTTTCAGACAAGATGTTTCCTAAAGACCAATTACTCCTAAAGAGCAATTGTTGTGTATAATTGTTGTGTATATTTATTTATTCTGGTTTGTTAAATAAATATCTGAAGGAACAGAACTGATGTGACTGTGAGTTACTCTCACAGATCTAAGATAAGACACTGCCATGTTCTGATATACCCATGTGTATCTTGACTTAGCATGTCTAGAGAGAAGACTTGTTAATACTTGGTGGAATGGCTCTCCCAGCTGAGTCAGCAAGTGGAAAGTGATCTGCTGGTAGTATTTTCTGGCAGAGGGTGCTTTACACCAGTGCAGATAATTAGTCACTGCCTCATCCTAATCCCCTCCTCCAGCCAGCAGATTGTTAAATTAGGACTGCACCACTAACTGGTTAAAAATATAGGAAAATAGAGGAGCCAGAAAACTCTGAACTACTAATAATACTAATAGTCAGAACTGCCCTGGCTTCAGAGGGAGAGAAGAAGAGTCATCATACCTAGACTCAGGCCAGTTCCACACCAAACCTCATTGATGCAATGATCCATGGCAATCCTGGGATTGCCAGTGCTGGAATGGGAGCGGTTTTGCACCACTTCCTCCTGCACACATCCCTCGGTGGTGGAAGAGTAGCGGCATTAACACCACTGTGCCTTCCACATGACGGGGTCTGTAGCAATGCCTTCTCCCTGCCCTTTCCCTGCCCCACAATGCTGATTGGTTGCCTTTTTACAGGGCTTTTTTTCTGACTGGGCAGTGTTGAACACATCCATGCATCCATGTGTCAGGGCTCCTGGATTTGCAACAGGAACTGGCACGATTGAGAACCCCATGCCATCAGGTAATGGGCCAGTCATGCGAACTGAGGTCAATATCAGATTTTTTTCTGGTATTGATATAGTGTGCGATATGAGCAGGTTAGGGGTGATTGGCAGTGGGATAGCGATGGGAATCCACCTCCCTGCCTGTGCCTCTCTGCCAGGAAGGGAGTTGAAAGTATTTGCCTAAGAGGAGGAGGCAGTGGGGAGTGTCCAATGCAACAAACAAATGAAAACACTGAGCTGAACCAAGTCAAGGTCAAATCCAAAAGGTCCAGAAAGCCAAAGGTCCAAAGGGGTCAAGGGAGCTGGAACACAAGAGTTGTGAGAGCTTGTATAGTGATTTGCTACAAGCAAACAACAAGCCATACTGACAGACTTATATAGCTGATGAGAATAGGTGTTCCTTATCGCTGTTCTGTTTTCTTAATCTTGCCAAAACAACTTCCCTCTGAGCTGCTCATTTCTGTCTCCTCCATGATTGAAGTCTGGGGACAAAGGTGAATCAAATTACTCTAAATCATTTATGGTCCCCTTTCCTTCTGAGGCTGGCTGCAACAACTCTGCCTCCGCTTGTCTTTCAACTGATGGGGGTGTTTGCAAGTTAGTTTGGTCTATCGCTGGCTGTATTCCTGGTACAATCAATTGCTCATCGATCTCTGAGCTGTCATCTATCACACCCACAACATCATATGGTAGCACAGCTCCTGGGACCACAATCATCCATTACTCTGGCGGGTTGACACCGCCGTGTGCAAATGACCTCAGAGGCAGATGAAATTTCTCCCCCGATTCCAACTGCCACTGCCCTGTCCTCGAGGGGAGAACAGAAGAGTCAGACACAGCTGCATCAGGCCTGGCCTCAGAAGTAGATGAAAGGCCTTCCTTCCATTCCGACTGCCACTGTCCTGGTTTCAGAGGGAGAGAAGAAGAATCAGGCACAGCTCCATCATGCCTAGGCTGAGAAGCAGATGAAAGACCCTCCTCTCCATCCCAGCTGTTACTATCCTGGCCACCGAGGGAGAGAAGAAGAAGCAGTATCTGCTAAACTTAATCCCTTCCCATACCACCATTCCATTCTCCTTTAGTGCCAGGTTTGACTGTAAACCTGAGGACAGGCTCCCCCCCAGGTCTTTTACTTGTAAAGTCAGTGGTGTAATGGCCTGAGCATTGGACTGCAAATCTGGAGGCCAAGGTTTGAATTCCTGCTCAGTCATGGAAACCCACTGGGTGACCTCAGAAAGTCACACTCTTTCAGATTCAGAGGGAGGCAAAGGCAACCCTTCCTCTGAAAAAAATGTTCCCAAGAAAACCTTGCGATAGGTTTGCCTTATGGTCACTATAAATTGCAAACAACTTGAAGTTACACAACAACAACTTTTACTTGTAAAATGACATGTACAAAGATAGTACAATAATAACAATAATAGAAGCTCTCTGTATTTAATATTGATTACAGGCATTTTGTCTGCATTTCCCTTGATGAACAAGAACTCACTGCTCCTAATCCTCTTTCAGACATCAATAATCTTCTTGGGACAGAAAATGAGTATGTAATTAACAAAGTGATAATGCTATATCTGTTGTTCAGAGCAGTAGTAAAGCACTGAATTTTATTTTTTAAAATAAAATAAAATAATAAAATAAATCTTTTGCCTGGGCAACAGATAGTGGAATTGCTTTTTTTATATTTTTATATATATGCGAAGAATGTTCACAATGGTGTGCTCAGTCATTTATTGTGCTGTTATTAGGTTTTTGTAAGCACCAATGATGCCTGGTGCTGTGAAAGATGCAAATGAAGACAACCCTGCTCCAGGGAGCTTAGGAGAATGTTTCCACAGCCCAAAGCAGTTTGGACTCATTGGAGATGTTGGATAACTGTGCAAGGCTCACCAGCTACTTGGTAAAGGAGCCCATGCTTAATTGGCTTTTAACAAATCCAATGAGCCCATTATTTGGAAAACATCTGTTGAAATAGCACTACATTCTTGCTTTCACTTGTCAGCCTGTCTCTGCACACTGAAAACAGATAATACAAAGCCCAGTTCTGTGAACAACTGTCATGCTAATATTATTTCCTTATTTAAATCAGCTCCACACAACCTTTGTCCTTGAAA
>CAOKZL010004422.1:0-30486 GCA_948472985.1 Iguana delicatissima
TGGTGGTATCTAGGGGTCTGGTTACTCAAGGAGACTTGGAAAAGTGGTACTACCAATTCTCTGGGCAGGTTCTCCTTCCCACTCACTAGTTCACTCTCAGCAGCCTCCTTTGCAGCAGCATCTGCCTTCCTGTTTCCCCGGACCACTGGATCTTGCCCTCTCTGATGTCCTTTACAGTTCATCACAGCAACTTTACTAGGGGCCCACACCGCTTCTAATAGGTGCTCTATTTCTTTTCCATATTTGATCTCTTGTCCTGAAGAATTGATCAATCTTTTTTCTTTGTACAGTGCTCCATGCGCATGCAGGGTAGTGAAGGCATACTTTGAATCTGTGTATATGTTTACAGTAAGTCCTTCGGCCAGCTCTAAAGCCCTGATCAAAGCGATAAGTTCCGCCTTCTGGGCCGAGGTACCAACAGGTAGCGCTTTGGCTTCTATTATTTTATCTGCCGTGACCACTGCATAGCCGGCCTTTTGCTTCCCCTCTCGCACAAAGCTACTTCCATCTGTATAGTAAGTGACATCAGAATGGGGCCATGGGGTATCCCGCAAGTCTGGTCTACTTGAGTATACTTCATCCATGGTTTGAAGGCAGTCGTGGTGTATATTTCCAGATTCTGCTGGGAGCAGTGTTGCAGGGTTCAGGGTGGTGCACAACTCCAACTTCACTCTAGGGTTTTCATACAACATTCCCTGATACTTGGACATTCGGCTATTCGTGAACCAATAGCTACCTTTGTACTCCATGAGGGCCAGTACAGAATGTGGAACCTTTACCATCAAATTCTGGCCTAAGGTTAACTTATCTGCTTCTTTTACCAACAAGGCTGTTGCTGCTATAGCCCTGAGACACCCAGGCCATCCTCTAGCGACTGGATCTAATTGCTTAGAAAGATATGCCACTGGGCGATGCCAGGATCCCAACATCTGTGTCAGTACTCCCACGGCTATTCCATTCTTCTCATCAACAAATAAGGTGAACTTCTTTGTTACATCTGGCAGACCTAGCGCCGGAGTTTCCCCATCAGCGCCTTCTTTATCTGTTCCCAGGCGTTCTTTTGTTCTTTTCCCCACACAAATTCAGACTTCTCCGGACCTTTGGTAGCTTCATATAATGGTTTGCTCATTACTGCGAAGTTAGGAATCCAGATTCTGCAAAACCCAGCTGCACCCAAGAATTCTCGCACCATCTTCCGATTCCGGGGCTCAGGCAGAGCACACACAGCCTCCTTCCTTTCTCGGCCTAGCGCTCGTTTCCCTTGAGTCACTTGGAATCCCAGATATCGCACCTCTGTCTGGCACAACTGGGCCTTCTTCTTAGATACTTTGTAGCCTGCTTCCCACAGAAGCTGGAGCAACTCCATTGTGGCTTCCTTACACTCCTCCTCACTGGTGGCGGAAAAGTAGATCATCCACATATTGCAGCAAAACTCGTCTCTCGGGTTCAGTTTGGGTTTTCTCAAGTCCTGACTCAATGATGTCCCAAAAATCTTTGGGCGAGTTCTTCCACCCCTGAGGAAGCGGCACCACGTGAACTGGGTCTTCTGGCCGAAGGGTTGTCTTCCACCGGGGAAGGCAAATATGTCCTGGTTTTGGGGGGGCCACTCGGATACAGAAGAAGGCATCCTTGAGATCCAAAACAGTGAAGTGAGTAGCTGCAGATGGTTCCCATCAGGACATATGGGTTTGGTACCACTGGGTGTAGGGTTACTGTAGCTTTGTTTACCACCCTTTAAAATTTTGTATTGGACGATATTCCTTCGTCCCAGGTTTCAATACTGGGAGTAATGGAGTATTCCGGGGAAAACCGGCATTCCCAAATTTATATTGTATTTTTCCCAGCCGTTCAAAAGTTCTGGATCCCTTCCAGGGCTTCTCTGGGTAGATCATATTGCCTTACACGAGTGGGCATAGCATTTGGTTTTAATTCTACCACTAGGGGGGCCAGGGAACCGGGCTAACCCAGGTGGGTTGTCTTCACCCCACACGCCTGGGGGTCCAAATACAGTGGGTTGCTCTTGACAAACCATGATCTGGTCCCTTTCCGCCACTCCTCCTCCATTGGATAAGTCACTAGATATTCTTTGGTCCTCTAAAATTTTTTCCATCGTCCCATCTTCTTCAATAGAAATTTGAGCTCTCCAAAATTTTGCCAACAAATCTCGACCCAATAAGGGCACAGGGCAACTTGGCAAATACAAAAACTGGTGAGTGACTTAAAGCTTCCTAGATCCACAATCCTTTTTTTTAAGAGAGGGTGTTTTTCCAATTTTCCCCCTGGCCCCCACAATTCTTATGGCTTTCTCAGTTTTTGGGGCTACTGCAGAATTTAATACTGAACGGGTGGCTCCCGTATCTACCATCATGGGGATGGCTCGGTCCCCTATTTGTGCTGTGACCATAGGCTCCCCGGGGCCGAGGGCAAGGGGCCCCTTTTCCTAATCGTAATGTTCCATTTCAGCTAGTCCAATGAAGTCCTCAAACCCTTCGTCCATCCCCTGCTCATATCTTCCATCCACTACTCTTCCTCTTCCTCTTCCTCGATTTGCTCCCCTTCCTCTTCCTCGATCCATTCCTCTTCCTCTGTTCGCCATCCCTCTCTGTCTGGGACATTCATTCTTCCAATGCCCAACCTGTCGGCAGAGGGCACACTCATTGCGTCTCAATGGAGGTCCACTTCCTCTTCCAATTTTCCCCCCCCCTTCCTTTGTTGCCAAAGCTGCAGCCAATAATTCCGCTTTCTTATGCATCCGCCTGTCCTTCTCCCGTTTCTCCTCTTGGTCTCTATTCACATATACTCTCTGGGCAATTTCCAACAATTGGCTCAAATTCATACCTGCAAATCCCTCTTGTTTCTGGAGTTTCTTCCTTATATCTGGATAACTTTGGGTCACGAAGGCCAAATTCACCATCTGTTGGTTGCCTGGGTCTTCTGGGTTCACAGGAGTATACTGCCTATAAGCATCAAGCAATCTTTCCAAATATTTTTCCTGGGGGTTCAGTGGGTCCCTGAATTCTCTGATACTTTGGACATATTAACAGGCCTCTTCATTCCTTCTCTCATAGCTTCCACTAGTAGAGCTTGATAATCAGTGAGCATAGTCAACTGTGCTGGGAGGTTCGGGTCCCATCCTGGGTCCGCCAAGGGGACCCTACCTCTCATCCACTGCTCAGGGTTCGCCTCTCCAGGAGGTGCCCTGTCTCTAGCTATCCGTTCTGCATGCTGAATTATTCTCCTCCGCTCTTCAGTAGTGAACAAAGTCAGGAGCAACTGCTGACAATCTTGCCAATTGGGAACATGTGAGGCCATAATACTGGAACAAAGTTCAATTACTTCTTGTGGCTTATCTGTGTAAGTAGCATAATGGGTCTTCCAATTAAGGAGGTCAGACGTGGTGAAGGGAGTATATTGGTAACTCGGGACTCGCCGATAACCACCCTCTTGGGTGGGATCTGGCACCAATTGACTGATTTGTCGCAATGGTGCAATCACATCTCCACTTTCCCCATCCGAATCATCTACTTCTTCTACTTCCTTCTGGGGTTTTGTCTGTTTACTCTTGACCTGCTTACTCTTGGATTTTTCTTTTGGTCCAGTCTGTTCGGGTTTGGGTCTGAGTGTCATCTTATTCTGGACAGCCAAACTGGAACCTGGCAACTCCTCTGTCATTTCCTCTTCATGGGTAACTGGGGCCAAATCCGCCAGTCCCCCAGCCACTCCCTCTTGTTGTGAGGCTGTCTGAGGTACTGGTGGCAGTGGAGCAGGCGGTGGTACTTCCAAAGCCAGTGGTGGCGGGGCTGGCTGCATCACCACATACGGTGGAGGGGGGGCAGTGGGCTCTTCTGGAGCTGAATCAGGCAAAATCTGGGCTTTTCCAAGCTTTTGTCTGGCCCTGTCCTGCCTCAGCACCATAGCCTTACAAATTTGTTCCTGACACTTCTGCAACCAAGAGGGGTTCTCTGTAACCACTGTGTCCCATGAATCTATGTATGGATACTGATCAGGATGGCCAGGCTCACCCACCACTACTGAATACACTGCCTTGATTCGAGCGGGTTCTAAGCTCCCTTCCGGAGGCCACCCCACCTTGAAAGAAGGCCACTCCACTTCACATAAATTCGGAACGCCCTGGCGTCATCGGGGGGTCCCCATAGTCCCCACTGAATCCTTTCTTGAAATTCTTTAACATACAACCTAAAGGGGTTTGCCGGCTTTGCCCCCCACCCATTTCCTCCCAACGTGGACAAGACACACTAGGAGAAAGGGATTTGGCGCGTGAGTAAGGGGTCTCACGCGCCAACACGAAGGGGGACAGACACCACTCTCTCTGTGCCGACCCACGCACCCAGACTCTCAACGGTATGCAATGGGAACTGCGACACCTTGCGCCCCTCCTTTCACACCACATTCACGCCAACAAACTACCTCCCACCTCTTTTCCACCTCCAAAAAGCCTCGCGGTTTCACCCACAACAGTGGGGTCTAAGGCAAGACGTAAGGGGTTGATCAGGCCCCTCTTCTCCCTGAAGTTGCAGGGAGGGCACTCACCAACAGTCGTGGGAGGGTTCTGCTTTCTGCTCCGTCTTCGGGTCCCTGGGCTGGAACACCACCGCCAGAGCCGCCGCCTCACTCCGAGTCAATCCTTCTGACAAAAGTAAGTCAGGGGCGCCCTGGGTCGCGTCGGAAAGAGGCGACGGCCCCGACGCCCTGGCGTCCGCCTAAGTGGGCAAAACGCCCCTCAATATCCCGGACGAGCCCCCAAATTGAAGTAGCTCGCCAAGAATTGAGACCACCAGATTAGAAAGCAAAAATAAAAGTTTATTTTACTGCAGGGATCTCAGTGGAATGATTTCCAAAGCCTGAGAGCCCCGATCCAGGTATTAGCTCTCTTTTTATACCCTCTTGTAAACAGGTTACAGGAAATGATTACATATGACCATATATGAAGTGTTTACAGGTCAGGCAGACCTGGGTTACATCTTTCAAAAATGATGTATTTTGGTACCAAGGGAGTATTTCTCCAACATCAAAACTCCCTAGGTTCCCGGCACTGCTAAGCACATACCTAAGCCTCTTGATAAGATAAAGGGCGCATCTGCTCACCTTATTTTTCTATATTTTTCTACCTTAGCATTAGCTTCTTCAACTTAACCCTTTCAGAAGGACTGACAAGGATTTGCTATAACACACTACTAAATCAATCACAGCTGGGGAATGCTTCTTTCTTTCAAAGGCATTTCTCTTCAAGACACTTTCTTTTCCAGCACAAACAGAATGAACATTCTCTCTCTCTCTCCACACACGTACACACACCACAGACATAGATAGATACAGATACATACTATTCAGTCTTTTTGTGCTAGAAAAGAAAGTATATATTACTAGTGTATCTACCCAGCATTGCCCAGGATTTTATTTTCTCATAGGTAATACTTGTTGGAAAGATTTGAGATGCTGTATCTCTAATTCCCCAAACTGGCTTGTCCAGTACCTGCAACCTTCCCCCATATTCCCCAATCCAACTTGTATTCAGAGTTATTAACATAGAGAGGTTGGGTTCCTGAGGGAATACACTGCCCTCTTCCTTGCTGCTAGCCCTCATCTCCATAGCAACCAGCCTGCCCAAGAGTTCTCTGGCTGGGAATTATAAAGGCCCCTCCCTAAACTGCAAACCCCAGGATTCCATAGAATCTTCTTAGGCAGCCAATCATATGAGGTCTTCTGCTGTGTCAGGCAATCACATGAGGTTTTCGCCTGACACGGACAAACAGACAAACTTTGACTTTTATATATTAGACTAGCATATTTACCCGGCACTACCCAGGATTTTATTTTCTCATAGGTAACACTTGTTAGAAATACCTTAGGAATTACCTTAGTTTACTTTAGGAATTAGATGTAGTTAAAATATACAGGTTTGAGATCCTATGTCTCTAACAACCCAAAATGCCTTGTCTAGTACCTGTAACTATTCCCCAATCCAATCTGTATTTAGAGTTATTAACATACAGATGTTTGGTTTATAAGGGAATACACTGGCCTTCTCCTGGCTGCTAGGCCTCATCTCCATGACAACCAGTCTATTCAGAGCTCTCTGGCTGAGATTTTTTTTTTTAATTATATTTATTGAGGTTTTTTTGACCAAGCAATAAAGGAAAAGAGAATAACACAAGAATAAACATTGGTGTAATAGGGAAAAAAAGGAACATATCACTCTGGTTTTACCTAATATACACATAAGTGCACTTCAAACATGATCAATAGAAATTCACATAGATAAGTACATTACCATTCTCAACATAAATATTCTACCCAGGATATTCTACAGGTACATTTTCAAAGTGTAAGCCTATTACTCTTTCCTCAGGCGCTTTCAAAACTCTCTCACCAAATTGGTTTTGTCTAATTTGAACATTTCTGATGCAGTAGTTTGCATACACTTCTTTTGTTTAAACAGTCTGTTTCCACTGAACCTTTCCTAAACAGATAACATAGTAATAGAATCATAGAATCATAGAAATGTAGAGTTGGAAGAGACCCCAGGGGCCATTCAGTCCAACCCCCTGCCTTGCAGGAACACCCTCAAAGCACTCCCGACAGATGGCCATCCAGCCTCTGCTTAAAAACCTCCAAGGAAGGAGACTCCACTACACTCTGAGGCAGCATATTCCACTGCCGGACAGCCCTGACCGTCAGGAAGTTCTTCCTGAGGCTCAGGTGGAATCTCCTTTCCTGAAGCTTGACTCCATTGTTCCTTGTCCTGGTCTCTGGAGCAGCAGAAAACAAGCCCTCTCCCTCCTCTGCATGGCATCCCTTCAAATATTTAAACATGGCTATCATGTCCCCTCTTAACCTTCTCGTCTGCAGACTAAACATCCCCAGCTCTCTAAGTCTATCCTCATAGGGCATGGCTTCCAGGCCTCTCACCTGATTGATAACATTTACAAACTTATAATTAACAGAACCAAAAAAGAACAGTTGTCGATTCACAGATGTTATATAAAACTACTTCCCCCATTGCTGACTAAACAGCCTAATTTTTAACTTATCAGTCTCCCTCCACACTAGAAGGAGAGGGGCTAAATAGATAAATATCTAAGTACATTATATATACCTCTGCTTCCAAATATAGATAGGTTTATATCAGGGTATATAGTGACCTTCCCCAATCTTATGCAACATCTCCACTTTCATGATTCTTTTATTTTAGTCACCCTCTCTAAACCTCTGATTTTTACACTTCCTGCTTCAAATCTTGTTTTGCATAAGATCTTACGCATATTATCTTCTTTATTTATTTATCAGTCTCAATTTTTGCATGTACTCCAAGATTGGTTTCCAAGTTTTTAAGAATTCCTCATCTGGTTTGTTCTCTATCTTACATGTAAGTTTCTCAGTCCCCGCAATTTCAGCCAATTTCTCTATCCATTCTTTCTCTGGTGGTGTCTGTTCTTTTTCCCAATATCTAGCAAGTATGATTCTTGCTGCCGTGACCATATGCCATAACACCCTGCCGTATCTTTGCTCTATTTGATTATCCAACTGAAAAATCCCCAGCAAGAATTCTGGTTTTGAGTCTAATTTGACTTGCAGTATTTTTTGAATTTTTAAACATATCCTCTTCTAGAATTCCTTAACCTTTTGGCACCCCCACCATTGGTGGAAGAAAGTGCCTATCTCTTTGTTGCATTTCCAGCATCTATTCTTAGCATTCTTAAAGATTTTAGCAATTCTCACAGGCAGAAGATACCACCTGAACCACATTTTCAATGCATTTTCTTGCAAGATGTAAGATGATGTATATTTACAACAGTTTCTCTACACCTTCTGCCAATCACAGAACCTACATCACATGCCCATTTGATCATGTATTCTTTTATAGTTTCCTCTTCCAATTCAATCACCAGTATCAATTTATACATTTTCGACAAAAGGCGGGTCTGTCCACCCTGCAATTTTTTTTCTAACAGAGAGGGTTCCAAGGTAATACCCCCCATTTCCATATCTTTTTTGAACCTCTCTTTGATCTGGAGATAGGGAAACCACTGTATATTCATACCTTCTTTTTGAAGTTGTTGTGGTTCTTTCAATTAATTATCCCACCTCCTAGGTAAGCTAGATCTTTATAAGTATACCATTCACCCTCTCTCCTTAAGTCTTTTATCTGAAGTGCTTCAGCTGGAGAGGTGGTCGGTGGCAACTTAGCACATAGAAGGGGTTTATACTTGATCCAAATCCTAAAAAGAGATTTTCGAATCACATGTCAGAGGAACGCTTTCTGCACCTCAGCCTTACCATACCATAAATAGGCATGCCACCTGAAGTGCAGATCGTGCCCCTCCAATGCCAACAACTAACGATTGTTTAAGAGTATCCATGGTCTTAACCAAACTAGGCATGCTGCCACATAGTATGTTCTTAAGTCGGGCATAGAAAACCCACTACGTTCTCGAAGATCAGTCATGGGTTTGAACTTAACCCACAGTTTCTTCCCACCCCAAAGGAACCTCACTATCTCTTTTTTGCCATTTTCGAACCACTTAAGAGGAATGGGTATTGGAATCATTTGAAACAAGAATAACATATGTGGTAGTATATGTCAGCGGCGGGCGGAGGTCAAGCAGACGCAGGACGAGCGGCTGGAGTTGATGGTGTATTGGCCGCCAGCAAACAGAGGATTACAGCTCCCCCACAGATGAGCCCTAGCTCAGTGTAAACAGTCCCGAACACAAATCACACCTCAGGAGGGAAGTAGATTAACTTAGGAAATAAAGGAAGGTTGCTTCACCCGAACACAAATAGAGTCCTCGGCCGGCAAGGAGGCTGGACGCAGTCACTGGCGGGAGGGGCTGGGTCCGGACGCAGGTGGAGGAGAACGCAGAAGGCCGACGGTTGTTGTTCCGTGATTCTCCTCACCCAGCACCAGACCTAAATAATTTCCCGGACCGGCAGCAACCAATCCAGTGCAAGCCTGCAGCTGAGGGCTCACAGCTGAGGGCTCCCAGCTGGGAGCTCTCAGTCTGCCTCCGCTTCTCCATCAGCCGCCGGGACCGGCGGACCGCCTCTTTCCCTTGCCGCCGCTGCCGAAACGTGGGAGGAGGGGCAGCAGTCCCCTCAGAGTCCAAGCCACGGGTGGGCGGAGTCCCCGGGCTGTGACTGGGGCCCGCCTCCCCCGGTGAGCCCGCCGGCAACTCAATCGCCGGGGCGAACCCCGGGCCGCCGCTAACGGGGCCATTCGCGGTGGCAGCGACCTCTGAGACATCCGGGCCTCCTCCCATGGCGGCGGTGGCTTCCGCGGCGGCTGGGCCCTCCCCTGTGGCGGCAGCGGCCTCGGCGGCGGCCAGGCCTCCTCCTCCATCGGTGGTGGCCTCGGTGGTGGCCTCGGCGGCGGCCGGGCCTCCTCCCGCAGCGGTGGTGGCCTCGGCGGCGGCCAGGCCTCCTCCTGCGGCGGCGGGGGCCTCAGCGGCGGCTGGGCCCTCCCCCACGTCAACAGCAGCCTCTGCGGCAGCCAGGCCCTCCCCGCGTCGGCAGCAGCCTCCGCGGCATCCAGACCCTCCGCCGCGCCTGGGTCCATGACAGTATATTCATTTTAAACAATGATATTTTCCCTAATAGGGTCAAGCCTAATCGATTCCAAGCCTCCATTTTCTTCTGAATAGATTTCCATGCTGTCATGTAATTGTTTTGAAATAGTTGGTTATTTGTTATTAGTGATCTCTATGCCCAGGTATTTTACACTGTGGAAACACTGAATCCCAGATATTTCCTCTAATAGCTTTTTTTCAGTGATTTTGATATTTTTAGTTATCATTTTTGTTTTTTGTTTGTTTATCTTAAATCCTGTCAACTCTCCAAATTGATTTCTCTCTCTATTCAGTTCCACCATTTGAGGTAGCAGGTCCTCCAGGAAGATCACCACATCGTCCGCAAATGCCCGGACCGTATACTCATCTTTTCCAATCTTAACCCCTCGAATTTCTTCCTGTTTCCAGAGATGTCTTAACAGAACTTCCAATGTTATAATAAATAATAATGGGGACAAAGGGCAACCTTGCCTTGTCCCTTTCCGTATAGAGAACAATTCAGATTGTTCAGAGTTGGCTATCAGGCATGCTTTTCGGTCACAATAAATACACCTTATCCAGGTTAAGAATGTCTTTCCAAATGGCTGAGAATTCTAAAGACCCCTCCTTAAACTGCTAACCGCAGGATTCCATAGAATCCTCACAGCCAGCCAATCATATGAGGGCTTCTTGCCTCACACAGCCAATCATATGAGGTCTTCGCCTGCCTGACACAGACAAACAGAAAAACTCACTCACAAACTTTGACTTTTATATAGTAGATAAGTGAGCCAGTGTGGTGCAGTGGTTTGAGCACTCAACTACAACCCTGGAGACCAGAGTTCAACTCGCCGCTTAGCCATGAAAACCCACTGTGTGCATCACACACTCTCAGCCCCAGAAAATCCCATGTCAGGGTTGCCATAGGTCTCCGTAGCTCAGAAACAACTTGATGGCACATAGCAACAACAATATATATACTATACTATACTATATACATAATACTATATACGAATACCACGCTATCTTCAAAATTTTCAGGCTATTTGTCCTAATTGTTAAAAATTCCAATTCCAAGTAAACCAAAATCCAGAACAAAACTGAACAATTCAATTAAATTATTATCATTTTATTTTCTCTCCCAATTTATATTTCTACCATCCACTTTAGAAAGGATAGCTACCAACCATTTTAAAATGTAAAATCTAATTAAAAATCAAAAGCAACATGAACTATCTTTACAAATCCACATCAGCAGCAGATTCCAAGAAATCACCACAAGTTAGGAATGAAACTCCCATTTCTTCAAATGCTTTACTGGGAAAGAAAAAGTGGTCTTAAAATCTCAAACAGAGCTGATTTTCCAAGGAGGGTGCTCCATTATGACTGAAAGCGTTCTAGAGCTCCAGGAACAGATTCAGATTTCATAACTGCTCTTATGTGAGAGATCCACCTCCATCCAGCCAAGGTGAACCACCAAAACCAAACCAGGTAGGTCCCCAGCTTTAGCATCTCTGTCTTGCCTAGACGGTTCTTCCGTTCAGTCACCCCATCTAATTCCCCATTGTCTTAACTAGAGTTGTGAAGGCCCAGAAAAAAAAAAACAGAAAAATTCAGAAAAAAATGGTTTTTCCCCTTTTTTTCCCCTGAAGCCTTTTTTGTTTTTTTCCAAAAAAATGGAAGAATTGAAAAAAAGGAGAAAATCAATTATGGAATGTTTTATTTTAGCATGATGAATCAAATCTTTAAGACAAGGTGTTCATATATTCTCCAAATCATTTCTAAAAATTATGACTGAATCTGATACTGATAACTATAGCTCAGAAAATAAATTTGATTAAATTTCATGCCTATTCATTGAATCTTAGTCCCCGCCTCCTCCCTTTCACAAACTTTCTCCCCCTCAATTCTTCTTATAGGAATGGCTGCTTTATGTCCATTTGACACTGTGGAGAGGAAATATAAATAATTTCCTTTGTTACTAATGGTTTCTTCTGGGTTTTTTTTTATTTTTTGTTTTTTTTATTTTTATTTTTTGCCTGCTCCACATAAACTAGCAAAACCAAAGAGGTTCCGTACAGTTCAGGAGATTGTTGTTTAATTTTAATAAAAATTAAAAAAAAGTAAATTCTGTTTGTAATAATCCTTTTAATACACTGTATTTTCAATATACCAATTGCGATAATTTTATGCCAAATCAAATTGTACAGAGTCATATTTTGTGTTCCTAAAGTAACAGAGTGATTTTCAATCTGTAAAAAGTGCTAATGTTGCATTTTTTTTTTCATTTTTTCTGAAAATTTCCATTTCTTTCTGGAAAAAATGGGTTTTTTTCCATGGCATCCACATTTCTGTAAATTTTATATCTCTAGTCTTAAGTCACCTTTTCTCTACCCCTTCTCATCAGGCAATTCAGATGTAAAGGAAAAATAATGTTCCAGCAGCATATTGATGGCACTTTACCCCAGAGAACATGCCCTAGAGCAGTGGTTCTCAACCTGTGGGTCCCCAGATGTTCGTGGACTTCAGCTCCCAGAAGCCCTGAGCATTGACCATAGTGGCTGGGGCTTCTGGGAGCTGAAGTCCACAAACATCTGGGGACCCACAGGTTGAGAACCACTGCCCTAGATGACTTCAGGTTAAAGAAAAGCAGGGAAAGAGAACTGTGAGGCATCTTAACAGGTCAGATTCCCTTCCCAACCCGCACCTTCTGAGAGGCAAGAACAGAACTCCAGAAAGGCAAACCAGGGCACTGTGAACAGTATTATGGCTAAGAACTGGCTAAGAACCATCTATAACCATCTAAACTAGCTAAGAACCATCTAGGAAGATCAACAACAGTCACACTGTCCTGGCAACAACATGGCCATGGCCATACACCAAGGCAACAATACCCATTTTCTCTCCTAGATTCAAACCTGAAGTCACATTTTCTCTTACCACGGATGGGCAACTTTTGAAGTCCAGAGGTCATGTTCACTCTCCCCTGGACCTTGGCAAATTGCACCCACCCCTCCAATGTACCTGGGGGGGTAATGCCTCTCAAATGGCAAACTGCACACCTATGTCTCTCTAGAGAGCATCATTTGCCATTCAATGGGAATTTTACCCCAGCTGCCAGAATATTTTAGAGCATAAAGAAAGAGAGCATTTTTAGAAACAAGGCATAACTAGAGGGCTTCTGGGGTCCAACATACCATCTGGGGGCAAATTTGGCATTATCAGGAATGTTGAAGTGGGTTCAAGGGGACATGTGTCACTCTTTTACCCCTGACCTATATTCTTCCAAGCAAGTTTTATTCAGAGGTCCCCACAGAACGACTGTATATTGCATCACCTTGTCAAAATCAATAAAATTTCAAACTGATCAGAAGTAACTTTGTTAAAAAGTTATGATGTACGAAGCACAATTTTTTTTAAAAAAAAAATTCAGTCCAATGATGGTGTGGTGTGTTTGTTTTTTTCAAGTGTTCTGTTACTTCAATGGGAAAGGAATCACCATATGCCAAGGAGAAGTATTTCTCGCTCCTTGGATGGTTCCAGCCAATCAAAACAGCCCAAGGTCAAGCGAATGTTGGCAGCCGGATTGTTCCAAGGCCTCTTTCCAAGTGCCAATAACTGAAACTCATTCAGATAAACACAACAACCAGCAAAAGCAGAGACAAGAGGATCTACAGGAAGAGATGCAGATGCAAATGATTTTAAAAGCAGCTTCTTGAAGAACAAATGCTATATAGGTTTTCATATGGAATACAATGATTCAGACATGGCAAATTTATATCTTTTTTTCTGAACAGGAATGATGTATCTGTATTTTAAGATTCTGTGCAAAATATTCACTGCAGATAGAGTTCAGCACTTCCTTGTCTTCAAAACCACCCCTTCTCCAACTTTCAGGGAGAAAGAGAACGTTGTAGATTATCCATCTGTAAGGAGCACTAAATGAAGGTAAGTATTAGGCAATATTTGTAATTAAGAGAAGTGCATTCAAATAGCAGGAGACTTTCTTGAGAATGCCCCTGAAAAAAAATATCTTTTTTAGTCTGCGGTCTAGGGAGGCATGTATCCACTGACAGCTGAGAGACGAAAATACAACAAAAGAATTGGTTCACACACACTACAGTAAGCCAAAACTGTTTCTAATTTTGATTCATTACAAAGATGCAAGCAGTGTTTCTCAATCATTCCCATTTTGGCACCTCTTACTAGTGTGAGCACATAGACCAAGGACTTCATTATCTATAGCCTATTTAGTGTTATGTCCAAGCCAGAAATTCCACGTTCTTCACTTCTCAGCAAGCCAAGAACAATCCCTGGCTTGTGGCTCTAATTTGTTGCAACTAGGTGGGGATCCTAGTTCAGGCATCATAGTAAACACACCAAAAATGTTAAATCTCTCACTTGTTCAGCTCCTCCCAGGGCTGTTCACACTACCCAATTATAATGCTATATTCCACCATACCTGCATCCTATGAAATCCTGGGCACCAGGGCTGCCTGGCTGAGTATCCTAAATACCTCTCCTTAAACTGCATTTATCTCAGTATTCCTTGGGATGTTGTCACAGCAGTTAAAGTGGAACACAGCACTGTAACTGTGTAGTGTGAATGGACCCCCATTGGTCAGAGAAGCCAAACAAGAGCAATTAAACAACAAGCACCAACACATTGCCTTTTTCACAGCATGCCAGAGTTCAAAATAATTTTGACTTAACATGGCATAATTTCGACTTAACATGGTGAATCAGTTTTACATCAGCTTAGAAGGGCCTCCCTTATCCAGAAATCCAAAAACATCCAAAAACTGATTTTTTTTTCCTGTCAGATGCCTGCTTCCTCCTTAACATACCACACGTGACTTAATATGGCAAGTGTGAACCAGTTTTACATCAATACAGATAGAGTCTCCCTTATCCGGAAATCCGAAATTCAAAAACTTCCAAAAGGCAGAACTTCTTCTGCCAGCCACCTGCTCCCGCCTTCCAGGTGGCAGCTGTGTGCTCCTGCTTGTTCAGTTCTCAAATCCTCAGTCTCTCTCTCTCTCTTTTTGCCATCAGCCACCTGCTTCTGTCTTCAAGGCAACAGCTGCATCACTCTTGCTCATTCACCTCTCAGACCTGAGGAGTGTCACAGCTGCCTCAAATGTGGAAGTGAGCAGCTGGTAGTAAACAGGGAGAGACCGAGAGATGACAGATGAACAAGCAGGAATACTGCAGCCAACACCTCAAAGACAGAAGAGAGCAGAGGGCAGCAGAAAGAGAGAGACTGAGGATCTGTGAAATGATGGGAGACATGATTGTCACAGATCACTACACTTGGATTCCGGTCATTTCACAGATCCTCAGTCTCTCTCCAGGAGAGACACAATGAATGAGACATAAGGCTATTCCAAAAAAGTTACCGTATTTCCCCACCGCCATCACCAAAAAGCCAAAACACTTCTGGTTCCAACCGTTTCAGATAACAGAGGCTCAACCTGTACCTCCACTCCTTGCCTTTTTTTTATCAAGGCCATTTCCTCATGAGCCTGTTATAGCGCGATGATTCCACTTTCAACCTCCTATGGAATCCTGGGGTTTGCAGTTTCGGGAGGGGCCGCTTGGCCCCTCCCGAAACTGCAAACCCCAGGATTCCATTGGAGGTTGAAAGTGGAATCATCACACTACAACAGGCTCGTGCGGAAGTAGCCCAAATGAAGCTACTAAGATTGGAAGTGGAAGGACATGACAATGGAAAGGTGTAGGAAAAAATCAGCTGGATAAGCAGCTGCTGAAGAGGCATGTCACTACCTACTTTTCATATGAACCTCAGATAAATTCAGAAAGCTAAAGAAAACTGAGAAAAAGCTATGAACAGCTAAGGATTCAAATGTCTGTGCCAGTCCACTGGAACAGGTACAATGCAACACCAGTGTGCCCAAACATAGGCAATTCTTTTGGAGGATTATTAAGCTGAAAGCCACCAAGTTCTTACTTCTGTCATTTTAATTAATTTTGACATCTGTTCTTTTAATCTGTTGATGAACACATGGCCACAAAAGCAAAAAAAGTGTAATATATCCAGATTTCACCCATATATATGTTATTTAAAATATACATTATGAAATTTTCTGCATCACAACAGATTTTCAAAGCACGGTAAGAAATATTAAGATTCATAGGGTTTACTTGTCACTCTTGCTTTAGAAGCTGCTGCAGTGAAAGTTTCATAAATCAAACCTCAGCTACCCAAATATGCTACCTTTCTCCAACACACCCTGCACAATCAGCATTCCAGTTTATAGCCTGGCCCAGATAACTGTACCTACTGAGAAGCAAATCTCAACCATTAAAAAAAAAACCTCCTGATGATTAACTGTGCTTAAGATTGGAGCCATATAGCCTGATCCTACATGTGGTTGGCCAGAGCTTAAAAACCGTTTTTTGTTTTTTTGTTTTTGGTTTACAGCTCCCAAAATCCCACAAAGAGCATCATCACTGGGAGATTTTGGGAGTTACAGTCTGAAGAAGTAACATTTCTAAGCTCTGGGTCTGCTTGGAAAGATGACTTGTTTACTTCAAGGGGTCTTCATATCCAAGTAAGCACATATAGCACTTTAGCCTTAGTAGGTAGTAAAGATAGTAATTAGTTTCTGAATTCAGACCATTTTAAGTGTATGTATGTGCTTTAAAACTGGTTTTTAAAATACTGTTTTGATTTGTTTTTAAAGAAACTTTTAACTGGTTCTATGTCTTGTGCATCACGTTGGGGTCCCAATAGGCTGCAAGGCAATAAACAAATATTTAAAGAATCAACCAATCCAGCATGATCTGGATATATTCAATTATGTGGAGAACTGATGGCGTACTGGATAGACACAGCAATTGTGGGAAGGATGAACTAAGTACAGAACTGAGTGTGGGCTCCGAGGAACAATTATCTCGGCATTTAATATCAAGAGAAAGTGTTACAAGCCTCCCATTATGTAACACACACCACATTTATCTAAAACATATTCCTTCCTAAATTGATACAAGTTTTTCTCAAAAAGAGAACTGTGCAGCAATAACCCACACGATGTCTGTTTATAGCCAGCGCAATCAGTCCCACGTTTCCAGAAGCTCTAAAAATTGCCAGATTTATATCAAAAATGGAAAGGAAAAAGAAAGGTACATATACATATATAGCTTTCTGTATCTGAGCGGGAAAAACAACACAACTCTTGGCTGTAGTGCTGGAATGTGTAATTAAAAAAAAAAACTGCAGTCTAGGAAGCCTTGAAAATATATTCCTAAATCATCTGAAGGGCTCTATCACTCACGTCAGGATGTCATCGGGGGTCCTCTGCTGGAGTTTTTTGCCCAAGCCAAATCCAAAGAAACAAACAGCAAACATTGGGGTCACTCCAACGATGGGAGCTGCCATCCCCTTGTACAAGCCACGGACTCCCTGCAAGACATAGCAAGTCCACAGATCACTTGACTCTTCTGCACAGGTTAACAAGGAAAGATAGTTCCACCAGAATGAAGACAGGCAAGACTCAGGACAAGTCCCCAGTAAGTGGTTCTGGGAGCGAGAAGGAGGGAGAATGCATTTACCTGCACCTTTAGCCTTCTCAAGAAATGCAAGCCAGAAGACAAAAGCATCAAAGCCAGCTATCACCCTGTGAACATACTACCTGCATAGGCAATAATAAAAGTCTCCAAAGGGAACCTCTTGACTGCTCTGCCACCTTGCATGACAAGATGACTCAAAGCTGCCTTGGTGATTTTAGCATAACAAACCTAGAAATGTCACGTAATGGGGGCTTATGAAACACAAGCTTATGCAGTATCTCTCCAGGACAGTATATACACATATAGATATAAACACAGACATACCAGGCCTTTATTAACAGCACCCATACACCTAAAAGCTAGCACCTGATTAAAGAAATTCTACAGAGCAATCCTATGCAGGATGACTTGAGGTCAGTCCCATGGTCACTGACCTCAGCCAAATAAGACAAAAGCAGCTTATTCCCAGTTAAGCTATTATATCGAAAAGGCTATATCCCCCTTAAGGAAACTTTCTGGGATGTGTTAGTGAAGTAGGGATGAGCAAGACCAAAGCCATTGCTTTATTTTATTTATTTATATTTAAATTTATTTTTGTTTTGCTTTTATTTATCCCATTGTATTTATTTATTTCCCATCCCTTTATCTCCCATTTTCTCTCTCTTCTCTCTGTATTTATTTTCCTTTTCCTTCTCAGCTGCCCCCTCCTGCTGAGTTCTCCCTCCAACAGCAATTAAACTTTCTTAGAAGTCTCCTGTGGGCCCCTGGAAGAGGACGGTAGGAAGGAGAACTGGGATCTGTGCCTCACTTTGGATCTCTTAAATACAGTTAAGAATAAGTAGCATTCTGTTTGCTCTGAAGCACAGAAACTGCAGGACATGTACTAAAATTAGTTAGTATAGCTATTATTCTAATCTCTGCAAACGATTTGGGAAAAGAAGAAATCCACAGCTTCTCCACAAGTCCTTCCCCAGAAAACAATGTAGCACACATTACACTGAAAATACACTTATATTATACACAAGCATAATCAGATTGTTGTAAAAAATATGTCTACATGTATTCATATCCAGTTTGAATGGTTAATCCAAGGTCATATATTTATTCATTTATCTGTCTAATCTATTTAAACGGGAGATGGGAAGTTTAAACAGATTCACTTGCAGGGGATGCTCCTCCAACCAAGGTAGCAGGACTTGCTCCCATAGGAGGCCACGAGAAGTGTGAGAAAAGAGCCACTGCCACATCGCTAGCAGCCACCCCTTCCCACACTCCGTGGCACCATGTCCCAGTCTTTCCTGGTAAAGAGCAAGAAGGCTCACAGCCAACACCAGCCTCAAGCCCTCAACAGCAAGTACAGCCTCAGCCTGGAGAATGTGAATTAAAAGCAACATACAGAGAATACACTTCTGCTTTTAGTAACACAGTATCCCATTTCATGTGAACTATGAATCATGGCCTTACACCATCTGTGCCAGCAACAGGGAACACAAGGCCTTCCAGACGTTCTTGGATTGCTACTTCCATTATCCCTCTCTATGTTGGCTATGCCAACAATATCTGAAGGACCACAAGCCCCCCCAACCCCTGAACTGTGGTCAGTTTCACAGAATTGGAAGAGATACAAGAGCTATCTAGTCTAAGCTCCTATCCTGCAGAAAAACACAGTTACGGCAATTCCAAGATTCAAGCTCTTTAAAACCTTCAAAAAGAAGACTCCACCATCCTGAGGCAGTCTGTTCCACTGTTGGATAGTTCTTACTACAAAGAAGTTCTTCCTAATGTTTAGGTAGAATCTCTTTTCTTGTAATTTGAATCTACTGGCTTGTGTTCTAGACTCCGGGGTCTGCAGAAAATAAGCCGTCAAATGTTTAAAGATGGCTAAGATACCATCTCTCAGTCTTCTCTTCTCCAAGCTAAACATATCCATCTCCCTAAGCTATTCTAAATAGGGCTTGGTTTCCAGACTTTTGACCATCTTGTTCATCCTCCTCTGAACACATTCCCGAGCTTGTCAAAACCCTTTTTGAACTGTAATGCCCAGAAGTAGACACAGCATTTCAGGCGAAATCTAACTCAACCTGAATAAAGTAGTGCTATTACTTTCTTTGATCTGGACACTATACTCCTGTTGATACCATCTAACCTCAAACCATTCAAATTCAAATTATGGCTTATAATGCTGGCTTGCAAAAATTAAGCATGGTAAGGGTACATTCGGATCCTTTGTGCAGACAAAATGAGAAGTCAAAGCAGAGGCAAAATCTTCTCAAACACTTCTCCCTACCATGTGAGCAGCAGACACAAGAAGCAGTAAACATATCCAGATGTAGCCATATTGGCCGTACAGGGAGCAAGCAAGTGATTGTACCTGGGGCTCTATACAGCATATGCATGTCAGAATAAACCAGTGAACCAAGCCACTCTGTGAATACTTCCAAAGTGTTTGATATCTCATTTTCACAGTTATATATGCCTCAGAACGGGACAAGTACCTTTATTCTTATCACCTGAGAGTTCTCCTCCCAAAAAGAATTTTCATTTCCAAATGCATGAGTTTGAACTATCTGAACTGACATATTCCCTCACAATTTCATTTAAATAAAACACGTGAGAACGTGACACCTATCTCAGAGACTGCCAATAATCTGATACAATACCTCTCGCACAAGAGTCTTCCTGAAGCAATCAAAGGTCCCAGAGTAGAGAGGAGGCTGTCCTGGCAAAGGTGCTGGTTGAGTCTGTAGCCTAACCTGCCAAATAAACAGAGAGAAAAATATAGCAATACAAAATCTCTCACCCGTTTTAGAGGGCCCCACTTTATTATGAAATCATTTTCAGACAGATAGCCAGTTACCCACCCACCACTTTTATTACCTCATACATTTTCTCATCCAAACACTCTTTATCTTTCCTGTCCATTCTTACCCCTTACGTGGGTAAATGGAACAGCATAATAAGTTAAAAAGAGAGAGAGAGAACAGTTCACCTGCTTTGATGCCGAGAACCAATTGTTATTAATGGGTGTGAAACTTAATTACAAAACTGAAAAAGATTACAGCAGAAGTGGACAATTTGTGGTCCTGCATGTTCTTGAACTGCAGTTCCACAACCCTTCACCACTGGCTATGCTAGCTGGGGCTGATGGGAGTGGCAGTTAAGCAACACCTGGAAGTCCACAAGTTGTCCACCTCTAACCTACAATCAAATCCTTTCTCTTTGACAAGATGAGTCCAGAAACTGTTGGCAGTATTTGCTAGAAGTAACACCTGGAATCTGTTAAGAGATTAAGGGCCTGGGCTGATTTAATTTTGGATTTGGCAGCCAGCCTGGCCTATCTGGCTTAGACCTGGGTGATAAAACTGACAGAAGCTGATTTCTGATGGTCCAGCAGGTGGTGTTACAGTGCTTTATTGGTCTACCATCTCTCTCAGGAGGCTTCCTGTCTAGTTAAGGGCCCCGTTCAAGCGCTTCCACATCATGCTGAGTTATCAGGACAGATTAGAAATTCCACTGATGTACAAAGCATCCTAAGGCTCAACAGCGCTTCCCACCTGAGTAGATAGAGCAGTCTAGGGCCATTTCTGCACTACACTGTTCTAGTGCTATTATTCTACTTTCAACCTCCTGTGGGATTCTGAGATTTGTAGTTTTCTGAGGCCTAAGAGCTCTCTGGCTGAGAACTCTAAAGGCCCCTCCCTAAACTGCAAACCCCAGGATTCCAAAGGATGTTGGAAGTGGAATAATAGCACTATCACAGTGTAGTGCAGAACGGCCCTAGGTTTGTGATGACAATCCCCAATATGGTTCTCTTGAGGAATTTCAATATCCACAACAAGACTTGTTTTCTTGAGGAGGAAATTAACATAATTCTCTTTTTTCTTCATGCTCTTCCATACACTCCTCAAAAGCCTCTGACACCTGCTCAAGCTACCTTGTGGAATTCTTTGATACATGACATATCAATAGCTACCAATGTTATTTTAAGAGCAGATTAGATAAATGTATGGAAAATGGGACAATAAATGGCTACTAGTCTTGTGAAGTATGTATTGTCATATATTGTATACACACATGCAGATATCAATATACAGTCATCCCTCCACATTTGATGGGGTTGGGGCACAGGACACCAGCGAAAGTGGGAAAACATGAATAACTCTTGTGCCCCCAGCCAAATTTAACAAAAAAGTGTGGTTCACACATTCAGCTCATAGTGGGTACCCTCAAAGTGTTGGGGGTTCCTCCACAACACAGATGTGGGAAGCTGGTGGGGTTTGCAACTGCCTCCTCTGCTGCCCTATGCCATTTTTAATAGGGACATAGAAGCCTCGTTCACAGTCTCTCAGTCTCATGAGGCTTGCAATCCATAGTAAAAATGGCACAGGGCAACAGCAGAGGCAGCAGCAGATAATCTGTGAATAATCAAATCCACAAAAGTGAAACCTGCAAATATGGAGAGCTAGCTGTAGATATAAATAAATAAATAATACTTCTATTATTGCCCATTCAACCTGTTTCCCAGCAGTGTTATTAGCAGTATTATTCTGAGTCTTGAGGGGCCTATTGGGATCAGACTCAGAGATGCCAGGATTGGAACCCTTGGTTGCCTGTTGTAATACATTCACTAGACACTTTGAGGACAAAGTCATTGTGTTCTCTCAAAACTTGGCACCACAGTTATTCCAAAGTCTGCAGAAGCGTCCAGTGTTTCATCTGGTCAGTTTTCTCCAACTCAGTTCCAATTGCTGTAGTCTTATAATGTGGACAATATGCTTCAATCAGTCCATCCCACCACATGTAAGCTTGACCCTTGCTTGGGTCAAGGAGGTGGCAAATGCTCATATGAGGGGGAGGTGCCTCCTGCCTTGAAGGAAGCTGAAGTATGCCCACTCCAGAAGAGGACCTCCCTAGACCCAGAGGTATGTGAGAACTAGCACCTCATCACTAACATTCCCTATTTAGACAAGGTGCTAGAGTGTGTGGCAGCTGGAAAGCTTCAGAAATTCTTGGCAGAAATGTTATCTGGACGCATTTCGGTCTGGTTTTAGGCCAAGGTACAGTAATAATAGAGCCTCTCTTGGTGGCTTTTGGTACCATTGATCATGGCATCCTATTGGATCAGCCCTATTAGATGAGAACTGGGAGACACAGTATTACAGCTGTTCCACTCATATCTGTGAGGCCAGTTCCAGAGAGTGGCATTGGAGGACCTCCTGTTCAGCCCCATGGCCACTGTGCTGTGGAATGCAACAGGGTTCCACCATGTCTCCCATGCTCTTCAATAGCAAAATGAAGCTGCTATGCAAATGCTTGTGCAGTTCCTTGATGGAACATGATAGCTATGTTTAAATATTTAAAGGGATGTCATATGGAGAATGGAGGAAGCCTGTTTTCTGCTGCTCCAAAGAATAGGACATGGAACAATGGTTTCAAACTTCAGGAAAAGATATTCCATTTAAATATTAGGAAGAACTTTCTGATGGTAAAAGCAGTTCAACAGTGGAATACTTAGAGTGCAATGGAGTCTCCTTCTCTGGGAGGGGTTTAAACAGAGATTGGATGGCCATCTGTCAGGAATGCTTTGATGGTGTGTTCCTGTATGGCAGGAGACTAGACTCAACGGCCCTTGTGGTCTCTTCTAGCTCTATGATTCTACGAAACTGAAGCTCCCACCTGACAGACAGCCCATAAGACTAAAGGCACTGTGGAATAGTGCTTCTTGGGTCTGCAAACTGGGTAGGATAGTGCCCTGGGTAGGGTTTCACTCTCCAGACATAGGAGGTATGTAGTTTGAGAATACTTTTGGATCCATTTCTTTCACTGGGGCTTAGGTGGGGACTGTGGCTCAGGTGGGGACTGTGGCTTGGAGTTTTGCAGATCAGCTTCAATTGGTCCACTACCTATGACCTTTCTTAGAAAGGGGTAACTTAGCCACAGTAGTCCACACACTGGTAAAATCCAGATCAGACTACTGCAATGCACTCTATGTGGGGCTGCCCTGAAGATGACACAGAAACTGCAGCCAGCACAAAATACAGCAGCTAAATTGCTGACCAAAATAACACAGAGAAACTACATTGTTTTTTAAGGAACTGCACTGGCAGTCAATATGCTTCCAATCTGAATTCAAGATGCTGGTGATAATATTTAAACCTTGAGCATCTTTCCACATATATACCTTTCCACATATATACCTGTCCACTAATGGAGGTTTATTGGAGGGACCTCTGTATCCAGTGGAGCAATAGATTGTGGAAGAACACATGAGAGGATCTTCCCTGCTGTGGCAATACTATTGTGGAATGCCCTCCCTTCACAGGCCCAATTCACACCAAGAGTGGTGCCATTCTGACAACAAGGCGAAACACTTTTTACCTAAAGTCTTGGGAGCCTGACTATCTAAACTGTTGTCGCTGTGTGCCTTCAAGTCACTTCTGAATTATGGCAACCTTAAGGCAGACCTGTCATGGATTTTCCTGGCAAGATTTCTTCAGAGGGGGGTTGCTGCCTTTGCCTTCCTCTAAGGCTGAGAGACTGTGACTCGCCAAGGTCACCCAGTGGGCTTCCATGGCCCCCGTGGCTATTTGAACGCTGGTCTCCACAGTCATAGTCCAACACTCAAATACACCATGCTGACCTTTATCTAAATTAGCAGATATTAAATGGCTTTAAACAGCTTTAAACAGTTTTTAAATTGTCCTAAGTGTTAAATGGCTTAATATGCTTTTAACCTTTATAAATTATTCTTATTATTTCAAGCTGTTCTTAATTGGTTTATTGTGTGAGATCCTCAGATACAGGGCAGAATATAAATACTTTAATAAATAATTTCATATTACTGCTTGATTATTATATGAACAGAATGCTGGTCGCAACAGGCTTGATTCAGTATAGCTCTGCTAATCTTATACAATCCATCTGACCACATAATGGCTGACAAATTAAACCGCTACTATTGATTTTTCCGATGTTCAAGACACTCCAATATTGCTGATACTGTTGATTTTGTTTTGATTAAGACAAAACCTTAACCATTCAGTTTATGGGACTTTTTGTTTAAAGCTCTCTAAATGCACAGTTCCAAACCAACATACAAAAAAAATGGTCCTCCAAACCTCTTAACATCTGTCCCTTTAGAACAGAATACTCTCATCTCCTTACCTAATGATTAACAGACACAAACAATAAGGGCAAAGATCATACCAGGAAGAACACCTTCTAGCTTATCCAATTCAAGTAAGAAATGCACTGAAATCCATGGACATTTGAAAACATGATTAAATGGTGTTCACAGAGACCACACACTTGTAAGGAGGGACAGAATGTTATCAGTTGTTCACCATAGACAGATGACAAGGCAGCATGACTCTGCAAACAGAAACACATAAACAAGTTCGCAGAATCAACTCAAATTCTAAACAAAGAAAACTAACTTTGCAGATAAAAACATATTTGCACATATTTGCTTAGTTTACACAACTTATTCTTCTTCCATTGACCACAAAGAAGTGTAGGGAGCTATACAAGGAGAGCCCCTCCAAAACATTTCCACGTAAAGTTCACCAATTTTGACATCTCTACTCTGCCAGTCCTCCAGCAAGCCCAGGGCTGAAGAGATAGTTTGCTTTCTAAGTGGAGTGAGTTGAGCTGCAGTGAGCATTATTAGTCATCATGCAGTGACCTTCATGCTGACTGGCGGGTTCAACCTGGGTCTTCCCATTCCTCCACCCTTAGTGATCTCACCCTGTTTGAAATGCATACATTCAAAAGCTATTCAGAGCCTCAAGGGCTAGAATCCTGCTTTTGTAAAGAACAAGAGAGCTAGGGAAAAAAATCAGTTTTTGAAATCTGAGGTATGTTCCTTCAAGTCTCCTGTCAATTATGGCAACCCCATTATTTCACAGGGTTTTCTTGGGCAAGGAATACTCAGAGGTGATTTAGCCATTTCCTTCCCCTGAAATGCAGCTTGCAGCACCTGGTATTCATTGGCAGTCTCCCATCCAAGTACTAACTAGGGCTGACCCTACACAGCTTTCAAGATCAGATAGAATCTGTACCCAATACCAAATTATTTTCTTGTGTAGTACTTACAAAAAAGCCTCAAGAGATTGGCAGTGTCTCCCTGCCTTTCTGTACTTAGCTTCCTCTTAGGCTCAGAAGATAACAACACATTTTTGTCAACAGGTTTAGCCTGTTCTTCCATGATGTGAAAAATAACATAGAAAAGCAAGCAGATAGGTCTTAGGCTACAAAACAATCTTCCCAGATGACCCATGCTACATCTCTTCAAAGCTCCATTGCAATACTCTTACTGAGCCATTCAAAATGAGAGACTATCATGCTCACAAATGATGTTGCCATGTGCTCCAAAGCTCACAGAAAGCACTGAGTTGGAAATGAAACAATATCACCTTCGATCATGACGCTTGAGATTTGAAAAAAAAGAAATCCAAAAACTAATGACAGCAAATCATAAAATAATTTAAGAAATAACAACAAAAACACAGAGAAACTGGAACTCTTTTATTTATCAAGGCCCTCTTTCTAAAGTTAAGAATGGCTTGGGTTCCAAAAATCCACGGAAACTGATATCTGTCCTCAGGACACTTTCCTAATAATCTTCAGTTTCATCTTAGATTTCATGTGATTCTTGTAGGCATTATTTAGTAGTTCCCATCCTTGACCTAGTTGTTGTACTTACCCTGTTTGCTGGTGTATAAAACTCACTCTTTTCCCTGAAAAATACTGTTTGAAAATGGGGTGCATCTTATACACCAGTGTGTCTTATACACCAGCAAATAGTATTTGCTGATGTATAAACGGGGTGAGTCTTATATGCTGATGTGTCTTATATGCCGGCAAATACAGTATCTAGACTTGGCATGTCAGACACTGATAAAAGATCAGACAGCAACAAGTACTAAGAGTGCTTGGTAATCCAGGGTTTTTCCTAAAAAACTTTTTTTAAAAAAACTTTATTTAAAAAAAGAATTGTATAGCCACTTGATAGCCTATTTACTGTACTGGCCTACTTTTCATTTTATTTCTGAGAAGGCAATGAGCATGGGAATAACTGAGGTAAGGAGGCTCATGTAAAGAAGGCTATTTTACAAGCTCAGAATTGGCTTCTCTGCCTACATATGAGTAATCCAGTTCTTCTTCTTTGTGTGTAAAGTTGTACATTGGGTAAGTGCTGGCCCTGAAAATGTTCCTGCACTGCTCCCCTTCATACCATATAGCCTACGCCATTTCTGCTCTAGACTGTTGTAGTGCTATTATTCCACTTTCAACGTCCTACGGAATTCTGAGGTTTGGATGTTGAAACTGGAGTAATACCACTGTAACAGTCTAGGGTGGAAATGGCCTTAGATTTTTGTGCAGTACTTCTTACATCGGAGTGAGAACCAAAAAGGATGCTTGTGGCAGGGACATTCATAGAGGGTGGTCTATCTCGAATACTCAGAACATGATCCCATGCTTACCCCTGAATAATCAATTTCCCAAAGAGAGATCTTGCTACTGTCTGTTGCATCAAAACCAACTAAAGGTCCCCTGGGACCTTGAAGACTAACAAAGTGGTTCGTCCTGCTTAGCGGCGAGCCCCCTCCTCCCACCCTGCTCTTCGACCCCATCCCATTAAAAGCACCTTTTAAAAAGTCATTGATCCTGCACGGTAGTGCATTGGACCTTCTCTCGCCCCATCATTCCCGCCCCAGCCCGGCCGCGCAAGGCACACTGGGATTTGTAGTCCGCAGCCCAAGAGACTCCCCCTCACCTTTATGGTGTCCAACGGGTGTCCCACGAAAACCAGACAGACACCCCCGAAACCACCTGCGAAAAAGTTCTTCACAGGGCTGATGGGCGCCTGAGAGGGCTTCGGCTGCTCCGCCATGGCTGCTGCAGAGGCGACCACCGCTCGGTTCTGTCCGCCCTCTTTGCCTGCCTCGTCTTTGGCCGCTCCGAGCGACCTTTACCCTCCTTTTCCCTCTCCCGTAGTAAAGGGAAAGAGAGAGAGAAGAGATAAACCTCCGAGATGCCTAGACAGGCAGGACGGTCTTCCGTCTCCAACCGAGTGTGCTGCCCATAGAGATAGAAAAAGATTAGAGTGACAGCACGTGGTGATAAATGCTCCAGTCGAGTTCAATTTTCTGCAAAACTCAGGAGTTTTGTTTTGTTTTGTTGTTTTTTTGAGTGAAGAAAAAAGTTTGGTTGCGCATTCTAGACCAACCAATATAGTTAATTCTTCGAGAAGCCCCCTTTTTTTCTTTTTCTTTTTAATTCTGAAAAAAAAAATAACTTCACACAGCTAATAATAACTTCACCTTTGGAAATTACTCAGAAGGAAGTTTCATGTAGAACTCAATGGGATTCACTGCCAAGTAAATAAGTTTGCAACGTGGTAGCAGGTGCCAGGGCATGTTTACGCAGAAATCAAACCCACAGAGTTCAGTGCTCTTTATAAATGTACAACTGAAGTGTTTGATTCATAGAAATTGGCGATGCCGCATGCAAATAGATGCAACAGGATTGTCCCTCGGCTTCAGCACCAAGATTCTTCTTCCTGCACCTCCCCAGAGAAGCAGAAACAAAAACACTGCAATATGGGCATATTTACATCAGATATAGATTACAAGGGCCATTTCCGCACTGGGCTTTTATAGCGCGATGATTCCACTTTCAACCTCCTATGGAATCCTGGGGTTTGCAGTTTCGGGAGGGGCCGCCCGGCCCCTCCCGAAACTGCAAACCCCAGGATTCCATAGGAGGTTGAAAGTGGAATCATCGCGCTATAACAGACTCGTGCGGAAACGGCCTGACTTTCCCCTTCAGTCTTTTGCTTCTGTGAGCAGTAAAAGAGCGCAGACAAAATAGATACTGCTTCCCTAGCTTTTCTTCAGTCTACTCTGCAGGGCTGTTAAGAGATTCAGCACCCTGGACAGTTCAATCCACGGAGCCTATTAAATATCTAAAGCTTTAAAGAAACCCTCTCTCTGGATTTGCTTAACAAAAGTTCCTCCATTTTGAATTCCAATCAACTTTAAAGGCTGTTCCTGTTGTCAGCCTCTCGTTCTACTTGAAACGATGCTGACATTAACTGGCAAAGTCATTGCCTAGGTTCTCAGCGCTCAGTGCTCTATCTAACAATATTTCTTACACTTCATTGCTGAATGAATGCATGAGTGATTCAGGATTCACTGTTGATTGTTAAGCAGAATTTACGGTATTATCAACCATGTATCAGAATTTTAGTCTTGGGAAAGCAAATATGTTTGCACGTGAGCCATATGCTTTATGAAATCATTGTCATCCCAAATCTGTATACCCTCCCCCTTTTACAACAAAGCGTTCTTCTCTTTGCTCAGGTAAGAAGTGGTTTTGACTGCTTTCTTCCTGGGCGGGGGAATCCCTTTGGCCAAAGTTGGGGAACTTTCCAGGATTCAGATCTCACCCACAGTCATATAGACTACCCAAGGCAGTCCGTGCAGACCTAGTATTTTAGGTCTGGCCCGACATGTTTTTCCAAGGGGTGACTGTCAATTGTGGGTTCAAATCCCACTTGGCACCAACAATTTGGAAGGGGTTCAAGTCCCACCTGCATTGCCAGTAACCCTAATGATTTGGAAGGGCTTCAAGTCCCAACTCAGGGATATCCACCAACTGTGAGTTCAAATCCCACTTGGCACCAACGCCTCTCTACTTAGTATAAACTCTCTATCAGACACTGTGGAATACAATATAGTACTCTATAATATATACGAATACTAAATATACACTGCAGTAGTATGCCACAAAAGTCTTTTTTTTTTCTTTTATTAGTACTTCAGCAATTCAAGATTCCTGACACTTCACGGCCAATGGGCCTTCCATACACACAAAAATTGTGGCCTCTGAGGTGTATGTGCTTTCACAAATATTTTGGTGTTAACTATTGTCAAATGGTTGTCAATCGTTGTTGCAGATTCAGGGATGTGTCCCAGGGCCCTGGCTCCCTTGACTGAGTCCATTCACATGTAATGTGATCTTCTTCTTTTTCCTACTGCCTTCCATCTCACCTGGCATTATTTTTCTTAATGAATCATGGCTTCTCATGATATTTCCAAAGTAGGATAGTTTAATCATTTTGATTTCTAGGGAGAGTTTACCTTGATCTGCTCTTGCACCCATTTGTTTCTCTTTTTGGCAGTCCGTGGCATCCGTAGAACTCTCCTCTAGCAGCACATTTGTTGTTTGTCTTCTCACCAACTTTCTTTACTATCCAGCTTTTACAACCATACATAGAAACTGGAAAGGCAAGGGCGTGGACAATCCTGACCTCTGACATTTGTATAAATGTTGCATCTAAACATTAGAAAGAACTTCCCGATAGTAAGAGCGGTTTGACGGTGGAATGTGCTGGAGCCTCCTTCATTGGAGGTTTTTAAACAAAGGCTGGATGGCCATTTGTCAGGAATGCTTTGCGTATTCCTGCATGGCAGGAGGTTGGACTCCATGGCCCTTGTAGTCTCTTCCAACTCTACAATTCTATAATTCTATGATGTTGTTGCTGTGTGCTTTCAAGTCATTTCCAACATGGGGCAACCCCAAAGTGAACTTCTCATGAGAGTTTTCTCAGCAAGATTTGTTCAGAGGGAGTTTGCTTTTGCTTTCCTCTGAGGCTGAAAGAGTGCAAATTGCCCAAGGTCACCCAGTGAATTCCCATGACTGAGCAGGAATATGAACCCTGATCTCCAGAGTTGTAGTCCAACATTCAAGTGACTGTCCCACACTGGCTCTTCATCACAGATTTTACTTTTTTTAATGCAGTGTCCTATTAATTTCCTTATACAAATCCACTCATTCCTGAGAGGATGTGAATAAAATCAGGGCACAATATGGGTGAAGCAGTCTAGAATAATGCTACTCAAAGCAGTGGTTCATCAGCCACTGGTCTGCAGCAGGTTTTCAGTAACGAAAGAAACAAGTTGTAGCCAATGAGTACAAATACACAAATGGTTCCTGGTTTGATGGGTGAAAAAACCCTGCCAGTCCACCACATCATATACCTTACTAAGTACCAGTTTAAAGGAACAAAACAACTGATCACAACTTCTTTCTCTTACTGAATCCTGTGTGTTTCTCTGTAGGCCATTCCCTCCAACATTTCATGGGTGAAATCCAGGACACGTGGTCAATTGACACAAGAGTGTGGTCAAGACAGAAAAAAGTTTTAATGAGGAAGAACAGACTGGCCAGACAAGGCTGCAACAGTTTGCTTTTGCTTGAGCCTACAGAGAAAGGCAAGACTTCACCCCCACCTCTCCTCTTACCCCGCTGAGTTAATTAAGTACAAACTGCTTTTGCATTTTGAACTGAGTTTGCACCAACAGAAGTAAACTAAGAATGA
>CAOKZL010004423.1:0-30927 GCA_948472985.1 Iguana delicatissima
TGACCTGCTTCCTCCCGTTCATTCACTTCAAAGCAGCTCCAGTAGTCCTTCTCCTTCATGACGATTTTCCTCCGGTCCAGGATTTCAAAAACCAGCTCCTCTGCTGTCATTGTGGCAGGAACCTGGAAGGGGCAGAGACCTGAAAGTCAGCTCTGGCCTCATGGCATTTCATCAGACCTCAGGCTCGGCTGGCCTGACTTTCTGTTCCATGCAGGGGCCGAACGCAAGAACTCCATAGGCCTCCGAACATTGTGCTTGCTGGGTAACTACAACTATGCTTGCATCTTGCATACAGCTTGGAAAAGTTACTTTTCTAGTGTTGCTAGTTGTGGGTTTGTAGGAGCTGTAGCCCAGAAATGTAACTTTTCCAAGATCTGGTCCCCTTTGTAGCCTTTGTGGAAGCATTCTGATGGTTGCATAGGTATGCATATGTAATAAAAGAAAAATGGGGATCCTGCAGCTCTCCAGATATTATTGGACTTCAGCTCCTAGCATTCCTCACTGTTGGCAATGCTGGCTAGAGCTGATAGGAACTGCAGTCAAACACAACATCTGGGCCTTTTCCGCACTAGCCTGTTATAGCATGATGATTCCACTTTCAACATCCTATGGAATCCTGGGGTTTGCAGTTTCAGGAGGGGCCAACTGGCCCCTCCCAAAACTGCAAACCCCAGGATTCCATAGGATGTTGAAAACGGAATCATTGTGCTACAACAGGCTAGTGCAGAAAAGGCCCTGGACAGCTGCATAACTGACTGATTTAATTACCTAAAATTAAATGTGACTCTGTGTGGAGACACACCTATTACTGGAAAACATCCCCTCACTCTTTAGAAACATGGAGAGCTGTTTCACTATGTTTGTAGACTTCCCCTCTCCTGATGGAATATAAGCCCAAAGGGATCATTGTTAAACCAGTTTTCAAGAAAGCATCTTCCTAGTCCTAAATCACATTGCGTGGGAGAGAAAACACAGCTGAACTATCCCTTCACATCTCACAGAGAGCGCGTGGTTACTTTTTTGAGTAATTTTTTAATTCAAAGTACTAGCCATGATCTGTAAAGCCCTATACAGCTTAGGTCCACATGGTCCAATGTCTGAAACACTGCTATCTTCCTATATGAACTTGACAAAGTTTTACAATCTACAAAGTTTTCAGATGTGGAACGTGTCCAGAGGATGGCAACCAAAATGGTGGAAGGCCTGGAAACCATGAAGCCCTGTGAGGAATAGCTTAGGGAGCTGGAGATGTTTAGCCTGCAGAAGAGAAGGCAACACGGCAGCCATGTCTGGACATTTGAAAGGATGTCCTATGGAACACAAGGCGAGCTTGTTTTCTGCTCCTCCAGAGACTAGTACCTGGAGCAAGGGATTCAAACTTCAGGAAGAGAGATTCGACCTAAACATTAGGAAGAACTTCCTGACAGTAAGAGCAATTTGACAGTGGAATATGCTGTTGCTTCCATGGAGTGTGATGGAGTCTCCTTCCTTCTTTGGAGGGTTTTAAAGAGAGGCTGGGTGGACCTCTGTTGGGAGTGCTTTGACCAGAATGCAGTGGGAATGGACGGCCCTTGGGGCCTCTTCCAGCTTGAGAATTCTGAAATTCCAGAGGAGGACTTTCTCTTACTCCCACCATCACCACAGTCTCAGTTGGTGAGGACACGGGAGACAGGGCCTTCCCAGTGTCTGCTCCTTGGCTACAGGATCCCTCCCACAGGCGGCTTGGTTGGCCCTCCCTCTGTATTCCTTCCGCCAGCAGGCAAAGACCTTTTTGTGTAAGAAAGCTTTTAATGTGTAAGCAGGGAGTCTTCTAATGAGGGTTTGTGATTTTTTAAAAAACTTTTTGTATGCTTTTAAAATAATTTTTTACTCTTTTCATAGAATCATAGAATCATAGAAATGTAGAGTTGGAAGAGACCACAAGGGCCATCCAGTCCAACCCCCTGCCATAATAATAATGAGATTATTTTAATTGTTTTTAAAATTGTGTTGTCCAGTTTTGATTTCTTTTGCAAGCCGACTTGGGTGCCACTAGGGAAGAAAGCAGCACATAAAATAAATAAAATAAAATAAACTATTATTAAAAAATGGGAGGAGGGTTTCTGGGCAGACCACACCAGAGGAAGACAGGACCCCCATCCCAGCCCCGTTATAGGGCAACTGGGCTACACTGTGTTCCCTCCTTGTACTCTCCAATTCTCCAAATTCCTCTGCCTTCTTGCTCTCCATACCTTGATATGTTGCTCTGTTTCCGTCTTCTTCTCCTCCAGGTACACGGTACAGATGAAGTCTCCTGCTTGCTGGAAGGAGGGAGAAAGCAGACCACAAAGCAAGGTTACAAAAGCTGCACATCCCCATTTGGCAGAATTTTCAACTGTGCCCAAAATTCACTCACATTCCTGTGGGGAAGCAGAAAACACACCTGCCCCCTCGTCTTTGCAGCAGCCCTTGGGGTATTTAAAGACTGTAATCTTGTCACCCCTTCAGTCTTCTCTTCACCAAGCTGAACAAGTCCAGCTCTTTCAACCTTTCCTCATATGTTTTGTTCTCCCTCACTCTTATCATCTTCATTGCCCTGAACTCTGAACTCACTCCAACTTGCCTGTATCCTTCTGAAAATGAGGTGCGCAGAACTGAATACAGTACTCCAGATGAGGCCTGACCAGCACAGAACACAGTGGGACTGTTACTTCCCTTGACAGGGAAACTTTGCTTCCATTAATGCAGGCTAAGATAGCCATTTGCCTTCTTTGCTGCAGCATCACACTGCTAGCTCATGTTCAACTTATGACCAACGATAAGGTCCTTTTCACATGAACTGCTGCTAAGCCAAGTATCCCTCATCCTATACCTATGCATTTGGGTTTTCTGGCCTAAATGTACTGTTTTGCATTTCTCTCTGTTGTAATATATAGAAACACATCCCATGTTGTTTAATGCATTCTGCAACAACAGTGGAATCTGCTGCTGCCTCAGTGGAGTGTGGTGGAGTCTCCTCCTTCTTTGGAGGTTTTTAAACAGAGGCTGGGTGGCCATTTGTCAAAGGGAGGGCTTGGGTTGTGTCTTCCTGAATGGCTGAAGGGGGTTAAACTGGGTGGCCCTTGGGTCTCTTCCAACTCTAGGATTCTATGATTCTAACATCAGAAAGGTCCCAATCTCTCCCCCCACTCCAGTCTGCACAAATGAGCGAATGTGCACACTCTCCCTCCCTCCTCCCATCCCAACCCCTTCCCCCAGTAATCCATGAATAATCAAATTTGTGAAGGTCAAACTTGCAAATGCAGAGGGATAACTGTAGTTTGGTTGCATATTTGTCTTAATATTACCAAAAAAAGATGGATTTGCCACAACTATGCTGCCTGTCCACGTCCACCACCCTATGGCCACCTGGTCCAGCCCTCAGCATTGTTCCAACGAAGCAGAAACACAAGGCGCCCTAGCCAACAGCCTCACCTTGCGTGCCTTTCTAACAAGAGCCCTGTACCACCTACCTGTGTCCCACTGGACGAACCCGCTACCCGCATCTTCATGATGGCTGTGATCTCCTCTTGCTGCTTCCTCATCTCCTCCTCATCCACCTGTAAAGAAAAGAAAAGGCTGAGGTTTGGGTTCATTCTAAAGTAGCTCTCTGTATTTGCTTCTGTGTGGGAGTGATTTCAACATACGGTATTTGTCGGCGTACAAGATGCACCAGTGTATAGGATGCACTCTATTTATATACCAGCAAATACTATTTGCCAGCGTACAGGAGACACCAGCATATAAGACGCACTCCATTTTCAAACAGTATTTTTCAGGAAAAAAAGTGAGTCTTATACACCAACAAATACAGTAATAGTAACATGCCAGTGGGATGATGAATTCACTCCAGATTTTCATTTGAATTTTAATGGAACAACGCAATGTGATGGCCTTCTCTCAAAAATGGGTTCTACACCTTCCACTCACTCAGGGTAGGAGTGTGCTTGGTGTACCAAATAAGGAGCAATCACTGCCTTTGGATATGTCTGCAGTATTTGGTTCTTTTTACAGAGAAAAATAAAAAGCTGTGGCTGTCTAGGGCAGAGATGGAAATAATATTTAAGAGAATTCACAAAATGATTGAAAAAAAATGAGTTGTTGCAAAATCCTGACAAAAAGAATCCTGGACTGATGAGAATCTTTACAAGCAAAATTCACATGTGGTTGTTTTGCACAGAAAACAGCATTTCTTCACAGAAGTATTATTTTCTGCACAGAAAATACTGTTCACTGTACAAAGCAACCCTGGGAGAATTTTGTGCAGAACAAATCAAATTTCAAATAAGCTTCAAAAACTGTGGTTTTTCAAAGACATTCTTGCAGCAGGAAGAAAATTGCTAAAATTACCTCCTGCTTCCTTTGAGAAAAAAGCTTACTGAACGATTCATACCCCCAACCTGGGAGCTCTCGTAAGGGGTGTCCTTGAGGAGGTTCTACGAAATGTGACCAGGACTGCACAGTTGTGGCCCCTTGCCCTGGGCACATGATCCCACAGTAATTCCAATTCTGCCAGGGTGGGAGAAAGGCACGTCCACTGCTTACATTTCAGCTGTTCCATCCCAACCCCCTACAGCCTTGTTCTCCTCCATCTATCACACAGAGGGTAAGAGCTTCCCCTGCCCACAGCCCTCCAAACCTACGCTGAAAATATCCACGTAGCATCTGATGAGGTCCTCCACCACTCGCCCCGCCTTGTAGTCTTTGCCATCGGTCTGGAAGAGCGTTGGGCCAAAGACGATGGCTAGGTTGTGCGTGTTCATCTGGTTCATGTCAGCAAAGCACTGGACCCTGCGAAGAAACCAGCAGAGAACTGTGGAACTACACCCGGTCCACTCGTTTTTTTCTGTGCACCTTCAATTCCTTTCGCCCAGGGGTGCCCCCATCACAGGGTTTTCTTGGAAAATTTTTGGGTTAAAGGGGGGGTTTTCCCTTCCCTTTTCCCTAGGCTGAGAGAGTGTGATTTGTTAAAGGTCATCCAGTGGCTTCCCATGGCTGAGCGGGGATTCAAACCCTGTTTTCCCAAAAGTCACAGTTTTAAATGCTTAAACCACCACATCACACTTGCTTTTCCATCCATTAACCACCCAGAAACCGGGTTTTGGGGCCTTTGCCTGGGGATTTTTTTACTGCTAAAGGGTCTGGCCCCTACAGAACTCTGCAGCAATGTCCACCTCTGCTTTATTTGTTATTTTTAATAGCTATGGGTTTAAGTTGTTTTAATTTATGGATTGAATTTTAGGGGATATTTAATTCAACTTTTGTATTTGTTTTTTTTAAAAAAGTTATGTTACTTATCAGTGTTGTAAAAACCCCTTTGGGAAGGCCCCCCAACCCTAAATGCACCAGATCCCATCTTTTCTTGGAAGCTAAGCAAAGCCAGCCCGGGTTTGGGTTTGGGTTTGGGTTTGGGTTGGGTTGGTTGGTTGGAGCCCAGAAAAAATACCCTCATAGGTTCTATTTCAGAGGAAGGAGCTGGCAAAATCACCTCTAGGATTCCTTGCCTAAAAAATCAGGGATTTTTGGGGCTGCCATAAGTCAACAAGTGACTTGAAGACACATACACACACATTAACTTATTGGTTGCGATTTAATGGATATGTTTTCACATAGTCATAGTTTATTTTTTTTTATACTTTATTTTTACATATACAAATATATAATAAAACCATAACATACACATTATTCTATCAAACGTATATTACAAATATCATTTTTATATCTATTTACATTACCATGGAAATGTATTTTAAGTAATTTATACTACTTTACTATCATTGTTATCCAGATATTTTCCCAAACTTTTCCCTTTATTTCCCCGTCTATCAATCAGAATTAATTATTGACTAAAATTCTTTTAAGCTCCCTAAATACCTAAAACAAATATCCAAAAAGTTAAACTTAATAGTTTTCAATTTCTAACAACGTTTTGACTACCCCTTTTTATTGTTTTTTTCCCCTTTATACATTTAACCATATATACGACTTCAAAAGGTACCCATTACTTCCTCTATTCTTTAACTAGCTTCAGTCTAAAAATAACATTTTTATACTAATTCCTTCATGCCCAATACCCTTTTTCCAAATGATTTTCCATTGTTGCCACCCGTTTCCCATTGTACCAAAGTTATACCACTCACTTTTCCTTTTAAATATAATGAAATTTGTCAAATTGTTTTAACTAGCTATTTTTCGGGGCCCAATTTTGATTTTTTCAGGGACATTCTTTTAATTTCCATGTTCTAGCAAAAAAGTCTTGCAGCTGTCATTAAATAAAGTATAATTCTCTTATATTTTGATTGAAAATTCTTATTAAACATAAATGTCATGTTTAACATATACAAATTGGGGCATCATGGGAAAAAGTGATATTAAAAATTTCCTTTATCGCCTCTGTATTTTAACCCAGTATTTTTTTAGTCTTGGAACACGTCCACCAGGCAGGGAAAAAACGTCCCAAAGTGTTCCCTTTACACTTCCAGCATTTGTATTTCCAGTATTATATATTTTACATACCCTTTTTGGCGGAAAATAGCACCAAATACATCATCTTTATAAAGTTTTCTTTTAAATCTTGAGAGCTAGTAAATTTCAAGGGATCCTTCCACGCTAAAATTCCCATTTTTTAAAAGAAATTTCATGCTGAAAATTTTTAGCCCATGCAATCATAACATCTTTTACTTTTTATCTTCCATATTTTGGAAAAAAAAATATTTAAAAAAAAGCAGATCTTCTGTCTGGTTTTCAAGAAAAATAATGGACTCAAATCATTATAAGATTTTTGAGGGGGAAATTCCTGTTTCTTGCAAGTCTTTTAAAAATCTCTCTTTTAATTGCAAGTATGGAAACCAGTTTAATTTGTACCCCGCTTTTTCCCAACTCCTCCCTTTACCGTAAATGGCTCGCTCCAAACCTGTCAATCCGTACAAAGATCCTTATTAAAAAAAGCCACTCTTGTTCTTTATCTGTCCAATCCGCGTAAAATGCTTCCTGGGGAGATATCCAAAAGGGGTATTTTTGTGTATGTATGCTTTTTTATGTTTTTCCAAATTCTAATTAAAGATCTACGTACATAATGATTATTAAAATCCTTATCAATTTTCTTTTCCCCATACCACAAATACGCATGAAAACCAAATGGGCATTTCGCCCCTTCAATTGTCAATGTTTTCTATCCTTCAATTTAAACCCAGTCACATATCCACATCAGGGGCGTTGATAAAATAAATTTAAACCCAAACCAAACCGTTTTTGTTGAGGTAATTAAGTCATCAATTTATTTTTAAATTCTTGGTTTCTTATTTGCCCATATAAATTTAGATATTTCCTTTTCCCAAACTTTAAAAGGTTTCTCATTTGTAATAATAGGAAGGTTTTGAAATAAAAAATTAAATTTAGGGAGAAATTAAAATTTTATAGCTCCGACTTTGGAATTGAAAAATTTAAAAGGTTTTTCCCATCTTTTTAAGTCCATCTCAATCTCCTTCCAAATTTTTTTGTAATTGTTGTCAAAAAAAATCTTTTTTAGATTCAGTGAACCAAAACCCTAAATACTTCACTTTCTTCTCAATTTTTGCAGCCAGATATCTTTGCTATTTCTTTTTTCCCCTTTTTGTCTCAAATTTTTAGTCATAAATAAGTTTTGTTTCTATTTATTTTGAATCCAGTGGTTTTTCCCAAAATTTTTTTATTTCTGCCATTAATTTTTTGATGCTTGCAATAGGTTTTTTCCTAAAAAAAATCAAATCATCAGAAAAAGCCCCAAAATTTATATTCTTGATCTTTAATCTTTATTTTTTTTAATGGCCAAATTAGATCTTATACTTGCATTTAATATTTCCAGCGTTGCTATAAACAAAAAAGGGGAAAAATTGGACATCCTTGTCTTACACCCTTTTCAATTTGTATTTCCTGTGTTAGCTCTCCATTTAAAAACTAATTTTGCTCTTTGTATTTTATAAATAGCCTAAATTTTATTCAATAAAATTGTTACCGCATCCCGCTCTTTTCAATATTTCCCAAACATAAATGACCAGCTGACCTTATCAAACGCTTTTTCAGCATCCAAGAACATTATCGCCAATTTTCTTTCATTTTTTTTTCTCAAAATATTCTACTGCATTAAGCAAAATTCTAGTATTTTTTCCAAAAGTTGTCTATTAGGAAAAAAACCATTTTGATCTTTGTAATTATTTGATTTAAAACTTTTCTAAATCTTTCTAAAGTATCATCGTAAATATTTTATAATCTGTGTTAAGCAAGGAAATTGGCCGATAATTTTCTGGTAAGGTTGAGATCTTTCCCTTCTTTTGGAATTAATACAATATTTGCATTTTTCCAAAATTTGGTATTCCATTCTTTTTTTATTTCTTTTTTAAATTTTCCCGTTAAATTTAACGATATCCTCTTCAAAAATTTTAAAAAAAGAAGCTGTAAAACCGTCTGGTCCTGGAGCTTTGGAGATTTTAAAATCTTAATGGCATCCGAAACTTCCTCTTTAGTAATTATTGCATTCAGAAACTCCTTTTTTTCGCAATACTGACCATACTTTATGTTCATCTAAATACTTCCATTTAAATTCCTTCTCTTCCTCAAATTTTCTTCTCTTTTTTGTAAAGCTGAGCGTAATAGTTTTAAAAAATTTTTTTAATTTGTTCTTGATCCGTAATTTCCCTTTGTCCCTTTTTTAAATTTTAAAAAATTTTCTCCTCTCTCTTTCCTTTGTAATCTATATAAAACCATTTCCCTGGCTTATTTGAATGTTAAAATTTGGGTTTAGAGGGGCAGTATTTCTTTTTTCCCCATTTTGTCATATTTCTGGCAGCTACCCCATTTAATGGTTTATTTCCAGTTTCAATTTTTGATTTGAACTATTATCTTGAAAAACTTTTTCTTTTGCTTTTAACAAATCCAAAAGTATTATCAATTCTTGATTTGCTTTCTTTTTTTTTTATGTTCCCATTTTTATCAAATGGCCTCTCATGACTGCCTTAAAAGCATCCCATACCGTTTCATACCCCAAATTGTTTTTTATATTTTCCTTAAAATATTTTTTAAATTTTTTTCAAAATCATTCACCAGTAATTTATCTTTCAAGAGATTTTCATTGAGTTTCCAATTATATTGTTTAATTACCCAAAATTTTTAAAGTAAGTAAAATTGGATTATGATCAGATGTTATCTTTGGGAGTATTTCCATATCATGAAAAAAAGTATGTAATGTTCTTGATACCAGAAAGAGATCAATTCTTACATTTTTATTATTAAATATCTGAATAAAATGTATATCCTTTTTCTGCTCCATGTTTTTAAAAGTCCATAAATCCAACAATGACAATTGATCCATCATCTGAAAAACAATTTGAGGAAGTCTACCTTGATTTTTCTTTAATTTCTTACATTCTGATCTATCCTCTTGTGAATTAAACACACCATTAAAGTCACCCAAAATAATTATATTGTCAAAAGACATGCCATTTACACAATCTACAATTTCTTCTTGAGTTCAGAGTAAAATCTAGCTTTCTGATTTGATTGGTGCATATACCCTTTTCTATCAAAAGCTTTAAGTTCCCCCATATAAACTTCCAACATCAAATAATGTCCATCTTGATCAGAGCAAATCTCTTTTACATAGTCATTTTTAACATATATCACTAAACCTTTTTTTTTCTTTACATGAGAGGGAAAAAAAACATTGTCCTAATTTCCTTTCTTAAATATTTAATATCTTTCTATAATTTAAATTCTTGCAAAGAAATGATATCATAATTAGTCTTTTCTAAGTAGTGAAAAATGTTTCTACGTTTGTATTGTGAATTTATACCTTTTGTATTCCAAGAAAATATTTTAACTTCATTCCGTGTCATCCTTACCTTAATTTTAAATTTGCTATTTTCCACCTCTAATTTTCTTCAATACTTAATTTACCCGCGTATTGTATCTCTTCCTCTAATTTTTTTCCTTTCCCGCTCTAGTCCTTCTATGTCCTTGTTTATTCCACTTCCCCTGTATCCGAGTCCTTCTCTCGAGCCTCTATGTCATCTTCTTGTTCATTCCCTCTCTGGAAACCCTTTCACTGTCCCTTCCCATTCTTGTTAATTTTGAATTCTCAATTTCTTTTTAAATTTTCATAACTTCTCTTGCTTTTTCTATTGTGTTGATTCTGTATCTTTTCTGTTTATCTTAAAACCCCTTCCGTTTGTTCCATGTATAATTTATTTTCTGCTTAATAAGTAACTGGGTAATAAATTTATAATCTTGACGCTTTCTCAATACTTGTGCCGGAATATCTTTGTATAAAAATTTTTCTTTTTGGGGAAACAATAAACAACTTTTCTTGATAAAATTCTTTGTAAATAACCCCTTTCGTCCTCATATTCGTAAAAAAAAATCACAATATCTCGCGGAAGATTTCTTTCTCTTGCTATCCGTGAATTTTTTTTTTAAATATTCTTTCAATACTCGCATGAATCCTTTTTTTCAGTCAATTGGGTATATTCAATCAAGGCATGAACTATTCTGTCATAAACATTCTCCCGTTCTTGTTCTGTAACGCCTCTCAAACTTCAAACACCGTTCTCTATACCAATTCAAATTTATTCATTTTATCTCGTCTTGGTCCTGGGCTCTCCTTCAAAGTTGCGTCTGTGTCTCTATTTGTCTAAATTTTTCCCCTTAAAAATTTTTATCTCAGATTTCATTGCCGCCATTTCTTTCGTAATTACGTCCATCTTTTTACTTAACCCTTCTATTTCTTTCTTTATTTCTGCTTTTATTTCAGCTCGGCTTTCTTTTATATCCTGCCTTATTTCTTTTTTCAATTCTTGCCTGGATTTACGTAACTCTTCTAAAATAAGTTTGATTCCCTGGAAAATAGTTCCCAAAGTTAAATCCATTGATGATCTTCTTGTTTGTTGAAGTATGGTAGAAATAGTTGTTTGTCTTGTTTGGGGTTTCCTTATACCAGTTGCCATTGTTCACTTCTATCACGAATACACTGACAGTGTTACCCAATTTTCCCCCCCCTTTTTACCAATACAAATGTACTTCAAAAACCTTAAAATATTCTTACAAAAAAACCCCAATATACAAACCCAATATATAACACTAATTTGTTCTAAAAATAATTTATACTTCCCCCTTTAAATATGCCCTTTAATTAAGTTACCCTTTTATTCAAAAAATTTACCAATAAATTGAGCTGTTCAGCCACATATGAAATCCCTTTAAAAAAATTGTTATTTGTTATGGTTACACAGCTTAATCAGGAGATGTCTTATCAGTGGCTGTACAGCTTCAAGGTTATTTCAATAAAGACAGCTCCTATCTCAAAACTATCACAGGTGCAGTCACCCTATCTATTATAACCATATCTAACAGTACATTATTCTAAAAAATCTTAAATTTCTATGTATTTTTTATGTATACTTGAACTTTTCATATATACTTATGCACTTTATATAACTTACATCAATACTCTTTAACAAATTGCCTTACAAAATTTTTATATGAATTTTATACTAATTTATACGTGTCTATGTCGGTTCCCCACTTCCAACTCTGTTCTCACTTCAACTTTTAGCTTCCTGCTTCAAACAAATCAGGCATCACACTCCAAATTCACTTCCAATCACCTTCATTTTATCAGTTCCAAGGCACTTTGTTTATCAGTTCAAAGGCACGTTGTTTATCCCCTAAAGTTTTTAAATTTCCCCTTCAATTTATAAATATTCTATTTCCCTTTTGCCAGTTTTCCCGCCCTTTGTTATTTTAAACCAAGAAATCACTCTCGGAAAACTCCCGTTAATCTTGAAAGTTTCAAGGGTCAAAACTTCGTCTATTTCTCTGGTCTTAGAAGTCCTGGTTTTTTCATAAAAAAAAATCTCTCATAAATTCTTGAAAATTCTTGAAAAATCCAAATTCCCAAAAAACCCAAAACACACTAATAGACCAAAATACATAAGCCCAATTCTTATTCTGTATCTTTACTAAATATGAAGCCTTAATTAAAAGTTTTGGGGGAAAAAACAAAACAAGAAATTTTTTAATTTTTTGTCAATACACAAAAACCTTAGTCCCACTTTTTGATTTCCCCAAAGGCTTAGTCATTTCCTTGTTGGAGTTTACCTTGTTTTATCAAGTTCAGACAGTCTCTGTTTCTTCAGCCCCTTTAATAAATTAAAAAAATTTTCCCGGGGGTCACTTCAGGAAAAAAAAACCCCCCCCCCGAAACGGCTGTGGGGAGTTCTTCGACCCGCTGTTTCGTCTTGTCTTCCAGCGCCAAAGCGCCATCGGCTTACAGGCTTACAGCATGGGGTCCCCTCCAATTCCCCCCGGCCCCTCTTCCCCGAGGGGGACTTGCCCAGTTCTAAAGCAACAGGCATCAGCGACCCTCACGGGATCTTCTGGCCCCCCCCCATTTTCAATTTCCCTGGGATTTGCCGCTGGTGACAGCCTAAAAACGCAGCTATTTTTTTAGGCTGCCATTCGTTTCGCCGCCTAAAATCCCCCCATAGTCATAGTTTAATTGCATTTTAACTTTTGTAGTTCTTGGGAAACTTTTTTTTTCTTTTTAATTTTTTTTTAAGCTGCTAGGAGTCCTGGGGGTCAGGGGAAAGGAAGGATATAATAAATATATGTTTTGTTTTGTCTTTTAGGAGAAAAAAAGCTCACAAAGATTTGAGCCCACATGTTCAGGTGCAAAGCAGATGCTCCTGCCCACCACAAGATGAATCACAGTCTGGACTATTTCCCTTTAACCTTACTCTCAACTTCCCACTACTGGCCATCAAGAGAGACAGAGACTGCACAGCACATATTTATGGTGATGCAGCAATGTGGAATTTTGTCACATCAGTTATACAGGGCCACATCACTGTACAACTGGCCCATGGTCTTAGCATTAATAAATTACTGTATAACTGAGTCCACAATAGGGTTGCCAGTTTAGGATCATTCCAGGCCTTGAGGTTTCCAGACCCAAACCTGAAACTCAGAAATGGCCTCTGCTGACTTTGTTAAACTTTATGCATTAAGAGCCAACGGCATCTGCTCAAAGTTTGTAATTCAAACACATACACAAAAAAATATTTTGCTGTTGGGAAATTAAGACAGGAATCTTAGCTAAATGGGTGAAATGAGGGGGTTTCTGTTACCATTTTGGGAAGCAAGACAAAAATAAAGGCACCTGGAGAGTACTGGAGCCTTCTGGGTGCGGAATGGGGGTATGTTTGCATACTTGAGGGGCTCTCTGTGCAGTTTTGAGGCAATTTCTTCCCTGGAAAACCATGAGAATTTTTTTAAAATGGGGGTACTGGCAGGGGGCTTCAGGGGCTACAAAGGCAGGGTCTGGGTCACGTGCCCATCCTGACCTAGAAAGTGCATAGCACTTGCACAGCAGTAGCATTAGGTCTCCAACAGGATTCCAGTCGCAGTTTCAGGGAAAGAGGGCCTTCTAGGGTCCCTTCTGGTAAGGAAATGTGTACCTATACATAGGTCCCAGTCCACCCACCCTACAGCCCTCCCACTTGAACAACCTTCCACCCCTTACCGGTAGAGGTGGTTGATTAGGGCCTTCACAGTAGCTTTGTTGACTGCAGGGAGGCTGTTCAGAAGCTTCCGATACCGACTGATCTTTTCTTTGTCATCCTCAAGGGCTGGAGGATAAAAAAGAGAGCCCCCTCAAAAAAACACAGTCAAAAATAATGACCAGAGATGATCTCCATAAGCATAAAGAAAATGATAAAGAAATTGAAATAGTTCAAGATTTTCCATACTATGGCTCATTCATTATCAGAATGGAAACAGCAGTCAAGAAATCAGAAGAAGACTAGGACTTGGAAGGGCAGCCATGCAGGAACTAGACAAGATCCTCACGTGCCAAGATCTATCACTAAATACTAAAGGTTGGATTGCTCATTGCCATCATATTTCCAATTTTTATGTATAGTTGTGAAAGCTGGACAGCGGAGAAAGCTGAAAGAAAGAAAATCAACTCCACTGAAATGTGGTGCTGGAGAAGAGGTAGCTTGGACTGCCAAAAAGACAAATGAATGGGTCCTAGAGGAAATCAAGGCTGAACTCTCCCTAGAAGCCAACTGACAAAACTGAGACTGTTGTACTTTGGCCATATCATGAGAAGACATGACTCAGTAGAAAAGATAATAGTGATTGGTAAGGTAGAAGGCAGCAGGAAAAGGGAGAGTGCATTACAGATGGATTGACTCATTCAAGGAAGCCATATCCCTGAATCTGCAAGACCTGAGCAAGGCTGTGAATAACAGGGTGACTTAGAGGTCTCTCTTCCATAGGGTCACCATAAGTCAAAGTCAACTTTACAGCAGTTAACAACAACAGGGGCATATTTCTCTTAGTTGTCTCCCTTGTGCAGGGTTCTTTTGACATGCATTTGTGGACTTCTCGGGGCTCCATGTGGGTGGGCATACACGCTTTGATTCCACTCTTCTTCTTGTGGGCCTTCAGTTGTATGGCAACCCTAAAATCTATCACAGCATTTTCTTGGCAAGATTTCACCAGAGGAGATTTCCCATTGCCTTCCTCTGAGGCTGAGAGAGTGTGAGTTTGCCCAGGCTCCCCCCAGTGGGTCCAATTGGCCGAGAGATTAGCCAACTCTGGTCTCCTGGAGTCCTAGCCAAACACTCAGAACACCCCACTACTAAAACATCTTGCTTAAATTCAACAGAAGCAACACAAATAAACTGCAATGAAAGGCCTAAGAAACTGTAGCTTATTCTGGGAATGCATGTACAAACAGAGAAACTATTAGAAACAGACTATAGAAAATAGTTTACAGAGACATTAACTTGTGATGGTGCCAAGAGATCTGGATATGGGGGTGAGGTTCAGAAATTAACCACAAAAGAGATAGCTGTGACAGTCAAAAATAATTAATATGATTATACCAATAGATGGTTGCCAACATGTTTTGAGGCACGTCTCTTTATCAGGTGAGCCAGAAGTAAGGGGTCCCAAATGGCTCCCTCAGGAAGATCTAGAGCAAGCAGGGGAAGCTCTGCAAGGTCATAGACTGACAGAATGCTAGAGCTGGAAAAGACTCTAAGGGCTATCCATTCCAACCTCCTGCCATGCAGAAGCAAGTGCATTTCCCTGGATAAAGAGACACATCTTGAAACAAGCTGGAAACTATATATTACTACAGCTGATTTTTTTTCTCTTGCTCTGAAACAAACACACAAAATATAACACACCCAGTTCAGAAATGCTGCAGACTGAGCCAGGAGCCATGGGGCATGGCAGCTTCTCAGGGCTCCCCAGAAGCAACAGAGACATTCAACAGTAACAGGCAGGACTCGGAGACAAGATCTCTTCTTGTTGCTGGAAGGGCTCCACGCCTATCTTCCTAGCTTCCTCCCTCCTGCCTTTACAAGAACATGCTTTCGTGAATACAGTGGGCCCTTGGTATCCACTGGAGTTTGGTACCTAGACCCCCTGTGGGTACTAAAATCTGTGGATGCTCAAGTCCCATTATGTACAATGGCACAGTAAAATGGCACCCCTTATTACATTACAATGGTGCAGTGCTCTGAGCATAGACTACAAACCTGGAGACCAGGGATCTATTCCCCGCTCAGCCATGGGCACCCACTGGCTGCCCTTGGCTGCATCACACACTCTCAGCCTCAGAAAATGCCATGACAGGGACTCCTTGGGATCACCATAAGTTGGAAACACCTTGAAGGCACATAACAACAACAATATAGAATGGCAAACAACTCAAAACAAGTGCTGGAGAAAGCCTCCAGATCTGCGAAATGGCGGGAGGCTACAACAGGGTAAGCCTGCATATCAACATATTGCTAGGCACATGGCAAAATCAAGGTCTGCTTTTTGGATTTGGATTCAATATTTTCAAGTTGTGGTTGGTTGAATCTGTGGATGCAGAATCCGTGGACAGGGAGGGCTGACTGCATATGCCTACTTGGGGATTGAGGTCTGCAGAAGAAGCCTTCCTCTGAGTCCCACCAGCAGCAGGGCCTTCTCTGCTGGGGCACCACAGTTATGGAACAACACGGCTTTTTACTAAGGCAGGAGCAAAGCCCGAGTGCCCCTGGAACTGCTTCATGAGATAGTTCAATCTATCAGACTCCATTCATGAACCTTAAAGGGTTCAAAAATATTCCTCTTCTCCAGTCCTGCCAGGGAGTTCCAGGACTCTATCAAACTACAAATCCCAGGCTTCCATAGGATGCAGCCAGGGCAAATAAACTGGGATCATAGCACCGTAATTGTGTAGTGTGAAAGAGAGGTTAGCCTAAGGGGAAAACTCTCAGAATCTCCCAGCTTGCACATGCACTGGCTGGATATTTTGTGAGCCATAATTATAAGGCAATTCTTCCAAGCTCTGCCTGCAGGAAAATGCAAAAGACAGAAGGTGTTTCTAATGCCAACTGTCCCGGTCTGCGTTCATGCACAAGGAGGGGCCAGAACCAAGCACAACTTTACCTGGCACTTTCAGCCATGCCTGGGAACAGTCTTTGGTGAAGAGCCCATCTCCAATATCACGGAAGAACCTCTTGAGTGTGTTGGCCACATCGTCCACCTGGTGCTCTCCTTCCTTCAGCCGGACCTTGCGGGCATCTTTCCTGAGCATCTCCAGGAGGCTGGTGGTCTTGGAGTTCTGACCGCTTTTCCGATAGATCCCTTCTGAGGTCAGCCCTGAGAGAGACAGAGAGGGCTTCAGGTGAGCTTTCAAGGAAAACTCTGGGTGTGAGAGCTGTGAGGGGAGGGCATCCTACAGGAAAGGTGTAACAGCCACCCAGCATGTTGTGGTGGTTGTGGTTGGAATATACAGTCAAGTTTGCTTTGGCTTATGGCACTCCTCTGTTTTTTATAAAGTGGACCCCCCGACCTATGGATCTGCAATTTCAAGTCAAGGTGGAGTATCATGTCCAATACATAAAATGGCGGCAACATGAAGACACACATTGGAGCATCTAATATGCACATTGCTGCCATTTAATAATATGGTAGGAAATCATTTGTGTTTTTTGCTGTTCACAAAGGGGTTCTGGAACTGAATCCCCACAGATATGGAGGGTCCCCCTGTATATGTATTTACCATTTTTTACACAAAATAACATAAAAACCAAGTATCATCTTTAACATAGACATAAACTAAAATTAAAAGACCACACTAAAAAGAATAAACTGAAAAACCACTAAACAATAACTCACTAGAACACTAATTTACTAGCTGACTAAGCACTAACAAATTAAAAACACAAAAGGACTCTGACCCTCTCAACCAAACTGTAATGAGAAAGAGAAAATAAGGAAACAGAAAAATATTATTCTCCCATTACCGATCCATCTAAAGAAACTACTAACAGCCATATCCACAAATTATTGCATCGTTTGATTTCTTATGACTTAGAAAGTTCATATGAACAGTTTCCACTCTTTCAAAAAAACTTCAGTTAGCTTATCTTTTCAAACCCATGTTAGTTCGGCCATTTGGGATAGTTCAGCAACCTTAACAATCCAATTTTCTGTTGCCAGAACTTCAGTTCCAAGTTTCCAAGTTTGACTTCTGGCTCCCCTCTCAATGAGAGACTGCCAAGAGGCCTTATCGTTAACAGCTCGGGTCTTGCAAACTCAAGGCAGCTGCAGGTTCCTTGACCCAGTCCTTCCACTTGTCATGCAGTCTCCCGCTTTTCCTTCTGCCTTCTACTTTTCCAGTGAGTCACCTTGGCTTCCAGTAAGAGTTTAGGCCTGATTTGCTCTAAAACTATTTATCTGTCTTTCTGGCAATCCACTGAACTCTCTTCCAGCATCATATTTCAAATGTGCTGAATCTCTTCCTGTCAGCCTTCTTCACCATCCAGCTTTCATAACAAGACAGGGAAATCAGAAATGCTAACACCAGGATAATTCTTTGTACCTGAGGTCATCCAGTTCCTTTATAACTGCCCTTCCAAGTCCTAGTCTTCCTCTGATTTCTTGACTACAGTTTCCACGTTCATATAATCAAGGTACAGGAAATATTAATACACAGTTAAACTAAATTTTCCTATCAAACCAATCTCCAACTTAAAATAACCGACACTATACCCCTACTGATGCAGTGTAATGAATCACACTGGCCTTTTTAGCTGTCACATCACACTGTTGAGTCATGTTCAGCTCATTTCATGATACGTCCAAAGTATGACAGTCTCTGTTTAGTCAACTTGATTTCTAGGGAAAGTTCAGACCTGATTTACCTTCCCTGAACTCTCTCTAGATGCCAAAAATGACTAAACAGAGACTGTCATACTTTGGAGATATCGTGAGGAGGCATGACTCATTAGAAAAGGTGCTGGGCTGTTTCGTTTTAAGATTTTAAATCATATCAAGTCTGTGGTTGGTTAACACTGTTTTGATCTCAGTTTGGTATGTTCTTCACTATATGTGATTTTTTTATTGTAATTCTCAGTCTTTTCATAAGCTGTCTTGAGTCTCAGTCTAGAAGACAGACAGGATATAAATACAATGATGGATTAATGGAAAAGGTCTGGCAGCAGGGAGAAAACTGCCTATTTGTTCTCCTTCACAGGAATCACAGAATCATAAAATCACAAGAGTCGGAAGGGACCCCACAGGCCACTGGGCCCAACCCGCTGTTCAGTGCAGGATCTCCAGCTACAGCACCCCAAGAACAGGTAGCCATCCAGCCTCTTTTGGAAGAGGTCCAGAGAAGGAGACCCCCACCAGCTCTCTGGCCAATTGTTTACACTGCTGAACCACTCTCACTTTCATTAGTTCTTTCTAATGGTCAATCAAACCTGCAACTTCAAACCACTAGACTTTGTCTGGGGCAGCATAGGATAGCCCTGCCCTCTCCTCTATGTGATATTTAAAGAGGTATTTAAAGTGTGTAATCATGTCCCCTCCATCTTCTCATCACCCCAAGCTGAACAAGCCCAGTTCCTTCAATCTTTCCTTGTATGTTTTGTTCTCCATAGCTCTTGTTGCCCTTTCCTTCCTTCCTTCCTTTCCTTCCTTCCTTCCTTCCTCCCTGTCTGTCTGTCTGTCTGTCTGTCTGTCTGTCTTTTCCTTCCTTCCTTCTTTCCTTCCTTCGTATCACTGCAAACCCACAATAGGATTCTGCCCCACAGACCTTCTTTCCCTGCATCTCCACTCCTACAGACTCTCACGTACCGCACTGCGTGATATAATCGATGCATCGGTCCACAATGATTGGAATGTCTGTATCTGTGAGCTGCTGTTCAGACAAGGTGTCGCCAGAACTCCCTGCTGCCCTCTGGATGGCGCTGACCCAGCCCAAGAAGTCCAGCTTCCTGTCGCCTTGGATGTACAGTGTCCTACAAAGAAAGCAATGTGAGACACCGAAACACGGGTTTGGTCACACCAGAGAAATACCAATGTCTGGAAAAATTATTTGGCGGGGGAAGAACAAATCTCACAATATCCCAGCCTGGATGGCATGTCACCCAAGGGAGGGACTTTTCTATAGCAATCCCTTGGCAGGGGCTGCTGCAGAGAAGGCCCTGCCTTGAAGGCAAGCTGGCTCCGTCCCTGGAGAGTTTCTGGCAGACGGTTTAAACTGATTTTTAAAAGGGCTTTGGTCTTCAAAGTCGTTTTCTAAACCCAGCGTTAAGAATCAATGCTGTTTTTAAAACAAGCTTTTAAAATGGGTTTAAAACTGTTTTTTAAAAAATTATATATACTCTGCATATGTACATTGTAAGAACCTTCATTGGTAGGGTACAATAAATAAAAATAAACGAACAAACAAAGGGGAAAACAAAGGTGATGGACTTGAAGTTACCTCTTAGGGCAGTGGTTCTCAACCTGTGGGTCCCCAGATGTTCGTGGACTTCAGCTCCCAGAAGCCCCAGCCACTATGGTCAATGCTCAGGGCTTCTGGGAGCTGAAGTCCACAAACATCTGGGGATCCACAGGTTGAGAACCACTGTCTTAGGGACTTCAACACCCAGAATGTTGCAGTCTCCAAAAAGTAAGAGTTCCAAACTGGGCTTGCGTACATATCTTTCCCTTTTTATCAAATCATCTCCCAAAGCCATATTACTTTTTCTTCTTTAAAAAATAGCAATAAAATTAATTCTGAACACCAAAAAATATTACTAGATAACAAACAAAATACCATTCTAATCTACACAAGGAGAAATAAAAAAGCTTCCCATACAAAACTCATATTTTCAACATTCTTTTCATTGCTCTATAAAAACATATATATAAAAGATAATTGTTTAATGTCTCAGAGCTATCCATAAATTTACATAAGGAGCTGGTACACTGAATTTATCTGCATTGCTGTTGGCATAAGAGGTAAATGGATGCCACACTGTGTAAAGATTTCTATTGTGTCAAATAGACAGCAATTTGTTCCTCTGTTGTAAAACTGACAGAGCATTTTGACCTCTCCAGTTTTGTGTAATAATTAATCTTGCCGCTAAACAACAAACAACATTTTACCTCCTCCTCTCCACCAACACAAGGACTTCACTGTCACCCTGGATGGCTGCAAGGCAAAAGCAAGCATTAATATTTACAGTTGCAATTTTCAGATGACTCACAGCACAACTTAATCCGTGGCTGCTGAGAGGTAACTCTCACTGAGTTCTCTTGGATTTCTACCCTGGTAAGTAAATAGAACCGATGCTTCTGTCAACTAGTTTTAGTTGAGTAGGGAAACGATCCTCATTAGAGCATTAAGCACATGTTCATTTGGAGTATATCCGCACCACTCAGCAGCTGCAACTTGAGAGCACTTAACTGTCACAGCTCCCTCCTAGGGAATCCTGGGATCTGTAGTTTGGTGAGGTATTTGGAATTTCCTGTTAGAGAGCTCCAGTGAACTCCTCTGGACTACAGCACTAGCGGAAGTCTCTAGCAGGGAATCCTAAGTCCTTCACCAAACTACAAATCCCAGGATTCCACAGGAGAAAGCCATGACAGCTAAAGTGACATCAATCTGCTCCAGTTTTGTAATGTAGAACAAATTCTTTGTTTTCGTTTTGTTACTGTAATAAGGGAATTTAAAACACTAGATTAGTGTGTTACTGTGGTAAAGGAACTTAAAGATGGGGCATAACTTTCAAACAATGAATGGAAACTTTCCTTGGTTGTTTTTTCAGGTTTCTTATACCTCTTTCAGTACTACAGGAAGACACTGTATGCATGTTTTGGAAATTGTATTCAAGTTTTGGAAATCCCTTAATTTATTTTGTAGGAAAGACAGCAGACCAGCAATGGAGCAAATGCTTTGAACTCTGTAGTTACCAAATTCAATCCTAAGTAATTCCAGTTCAAGTTCTTTAAAAGAGTCTTCTCTGAACCAAATGACCTAAGAGAGCCAGTCAAAGTAGAGAAGAATATGTAAAGTCGAAGGCTTTCACGGCTGGAATCCATAGGTTGTTGTGCGTTTTCTGGGCTTTGAGGCCATGTTCTATTAGTACTTTCTCCTGACGTTTGCCTGCATCTGTGGCTGGCACCTTCAGAGGATCTGATCCTCTGAAAATGCCGGCCACAGATGCAAGTGAAACGTCAGGAGAAAATACTAATAGAACATGCCATCAAAGCCCAGAAAACCCACAACAACCTACAGAAAGGAATAGGCTGGAAATGGTAGCAGTCTCAGTATCTTCCATGTTCTTAAGTGCCTATTCAAGTGATGAGCCTGAACTCTCCCTAGAAGCCAAGATGATTACACGGAGGTTGTCATTCTTTAGACACACCGTGAGATGAAGGGACTCATTGGCAAAGACGGTAATGCTTGATAAGATAGCAGGAAAAGAGGAAGACCACGTTACAGGTGGATTGACTTGAACAATGAAGCCATGGCTGCCCTGAGCTTGCAAGCAGGGCTGTTGATAACAGGGTCTCTCATCAAAGTCAACTTGACAGCAATTAAGACCAACAACCATTCAAGTAATTGATCCAAATGCAGCCAACCAGAAGCTATTTAACTGGAAGACTGTCCTCCCAGTAAGATATTATTCATACTGACTGAATTTAGGGCATTCTGAGAGGGTGGGATTGGAAAGGTACGGGGGTATTGGCAAGGCATGATGTGGCAGCCACTTCCATGGTGGAAGACGCCACAGCCCCATCGTCTCTGGCTTGGCTACCTTTCTTTGAGCAACCTCTGCTGGACAAATTCCCATACTGGGACTAGAATCCTGTGGGTTTCTTAAGTCTTCATGGGTCCCCTGTAGGAGAGGACAGATATTTTTGTCTGATGCAAAATGGCTATATTCCCTTCAAGGCAGTGGAAGCAGAGGAGAGCATGCAGTGACTGGATGAGTAAAGGTGTTGGGCTAAATGCTCAATGCTGCACAAGGTTGTGGACATAGTGATGCATATACAGGGACAGTGTGCACAGAAATCATATAATCAGAGAGTCATAGACTGGGAAGGGGCCCCGGAGGACATCTAATCTGACCCCCTGCTCAGTGCAGGATCTACAGCTACAGTAACAGCTCTTAACCTGGGGTCCATGGACCCCTGGAGGGCCATTTTGTCCTCGCTGTGGGCCCGCAAAGACTTGGAGAAAAGTTAATGAGCTTTGCAGTTAAAGAAAGAAAGAAAGAAAGAAAGAAAGAAAGAAAGAAAGAAAGAAAGAAGAGAAAGACTGATTGAAAAGACAGAAGGAAGGAAGACAGACAGATGGGTACTTATACATTGATCTCAAAGAGCAGGAGTCTTTTGCTGGTGACAGACTTCATTCGTGACGATTTTCATTACAATATCTCATACTATTCAAAAGATATGAAACTGTTTGACAACAAAAAATGTATCCGGCATTTGCTACTTCTGCACGCAGTGAAAACATGCAAGTGAATGACATTGAGTGGCTGAGAGAAAGCACGTGGCATTTCTTGCATATACACATACAGCCAAAAGCCTCCCTGAGTTACATCTTGGTGGTCTGCGGCAACAGAAGACATTTAAAGGGGATCCATAGTAAAGAAAAGTTTAAGAACCACTGAGCTAGAGCAACCCCAGCAGTAGGGAGAGGTCCAGCCTCTTTCTGAAGACACCCAGAGAAGGAGACCCCCCCCCCGCCATATCTCTCTAGGCATTTGGTTCCATTGCTGAACCAAATGCTAGGCGTTTGACAGCATTCACTGTCAAGACATTCCTTCTAATGTGTTGATTCAGAGCTCACCTGCTGCTTTAGTGGGTCTAATCACCACCAGAATTCAGGTTTTGGACTAGTGACACCACATTTCAGGGCTTGGCCCTGAGTCTCCAGCTTTTGTGGAGACAAGGGTGTAAATTCTCCAGTCTGGGCCGGCTCAGCACCAGGGAAGAGGAAAGGGAATGGGTGCAAGTCTCCCACTCAGCTAGGACAGCAGCAGCTTGCTATAGTTTTACAAGGCTTAGCTGATCTGTAGCTGTAACTCTGCAAAAACTCTCCAGGTGAACTGTGTATTTACTTAATATGCTTCCTCCTTCCTTCCCAGCCAGCGTGATATCAGGGCTCACCCCCTGCTCTGCTCTGCATCCGCCGTCTGGCTAGAAGCAAGGAAGCTAGAGTCCACAATGTTCCTTATGGTGTCTCTCTAAATAAGTGCGAAGTTCATTCTAGTGTTGTCTCTGCTGATGGGAGAACATCTTTGGAGGTCTCTGTCATAGAGCTCTAGTGCCTCCTCAACCTCCAGAATTCCATAGGAAGAGCCATGGAAATTAAAGGGGGATCAAAGTGCTAAAATTCTAGAGTGTACAAGAGACCCCAATGTTGCTCTTCAGCTCAAGGGCTGCATAGCACAATCAATCCATAATTCCATTTGTAGAGACTGACTTGTGCATTGGAATCAGTAGGTACTAGTCATTCTCTGTATGACATCCTTTCACATATTTAAACATGGCTGTCCTGTCATGTTTGCATGAGAGAAAGAGTCTAGCCTCACAGCAGGAAATGAGGGCTACTCACAGAGTTCTTGCAGCTTCCTCAGGTGAATGGCCTCCTCCTTCTCGCTCTCTTCCAAGTAGGCGTACAAGGTGGACTGCTCCAGCGCAAACCAGCCCTCCTTGGCCCGCTCCAAATTCAGGCCACCCTTGTACTGCAGCCGCCCAAGGCGCTCAAAGTCGTGGCTTAGTAGACCCTCAGCAGCAGCAGGGAGGAAAGACTGGCAAGGAACACAACAAAATTTAGAAACTGCGTGCATCCAGGCTATATGAAGAACCTTTTATGAGCCCACTGGATCTCTAAGATTGTCCAGAGAGGCCTTTCTCTCTGTCCTACTACCCTCTCAGGTTCATTTGCTGGAAACAAGGCAGACGAGGCCTTCTTGGTGGCAGCTCCCAGACCTTGGAATCCTTCTTAGGGAGGCCAGGACAGACCCAACTTTGTTGTCTTTTCACCAGCAAATTAAAACATTTTTATTGTCGTTGTGCTTTTAGAACCTGATCGGGGTGAGCTTTTATTGGCATACTGTGCTGTTTTACGTAGCATATACTATTTTAATTAATTTTAATGTGTTTAACTTCAATCAACTGTTTAATGATTTTTAAATTCCTTTTATATTTATACATTTATTGAAGTTTCTGAATAGTTTTTAACCTGTATTTTTAAAATGCATTGTAAGCTGTGTTGGGCCCCATTCTTTGGAGAAAGGGGAGATAACTGAATGAAAAGACAACAATAACAATAAGGAAGTCATAGGCTACACATTCCTCCATGTGCATCCGTCCCCAAAAAACGCCTGAGAAAGACCTGCAGAGGGGATGTTTCCCAAAAGACACCAAACCAGTGGTCACTCACAGCGCCCACAACAGCAGCATGGTCTCTGTTTCCGCTTTCAGTCCAAACTTTAAAGGAAACATCCAAGACTGGGACCTCTTCTGCTCTCATTTCACTGGCAGGCAAATATCTTTTTACTTAGACTCTTAATTGCCTGTTGCAAAAGAATTTTTTTAATGGGGGGTTTTTGTGACTTGATCCTCATTGCTATGTGAGGATCAAGAAAACTCCTTTGAATTAGTATTTTTAATGGAACCCCTCACTTCAATTCTTGAAATTTTTGTATTATAGTCAGCCCTCCACATTCGCGAGGGTTAGGAATGCAAGATCCCTCTCAAAAGTGGGAAAATCTCCAATATCAAAATGTGTCAGAGTGTGTGTTGGAAGGGGACTGAGGCATGGTGGGGGGAGCAGGCACCCAAGGTCCAAACCAGGTCAGGGAAAGGAGATGGAAAGAGGATGAGTCCGCATGGTGGCCCTAGACTTCCTCTCTCTCACGCCCATCTCCTTCCTTGTGTGCGGGTGGAGACATTCAGAGAGGGCTCATTCTGTTGAGAATTTAGACTGCGAACTTTCCATAGCTGGCAAGGCAGCAGCTGGAGGAGGAGGAGGAGCGGGGGGAGGGGGATCAGAAGTGGTTTTTTAAAGGTCTGTGCAACCAACCCTGGAAAAGCACCTGAGGTGGGGGTGGAAGGTGTTCAAGAAAGTCAGAAATAAATGTGTGAAAGTGAAACCTGCAAATGTGGAGAGCGGACGGTATATAGTTATAACTGTATTTTGTTTTAATCTATGCTGTCAGATGCCTCAGGTCCCATATGCGGGGAGGGGGAGTTGGATATAAATTATATAAATGAATTAAAAAATGAAATGAAATGAATAGAAGTGCTGAGACTATTTGGTGGATAGCGTTCAACAAGATGGATGCCTCCCTTAAAGTTCAGACTAAAACCAATACTGGATTCACTACCCACTTGGTACAGAAGCTCAAAGTCACTCTGGAATTGAACTCTCTGCAAAGCTTCCTCTATTTTCATTCATTGTTATCAGATCTTCACACCTCACCTTCGCAATGCATTTGACCCATTCCTTGATGCCTTCAGGGCTGTCCAGTCCAAAGAGGTAGAGTCTCTCTGATTCCACATAAATCTCAAAAGTGCTCGTGAACCTGCAAGGAGGGACAGCTTGGAAGAATCAGGAAGGCGGAGAGATGGACACGAATACAGCAGAGCACAAGAGGACACAGGAGGGATCCCCCTGGAACACACAACCTCAGAAGGAGGTGGGCTGACCTTCTTTGGAGGTCTTTGTTTAACACAGGAATCCTCTGTCCAGTTCTGGGCAGCACAGTTCACGAAGGGTATGGACAAGCTGGAACGTGTCCAGGGGAAGGCAATCAGAATGGTTGAAAGTCTGAAAACCATGAAGCCCTCTGAGGACCAGCTTAAGGAGCTGAGGATGTTTAGCTTGGACAAGAGATGATTGAGAGGTGACATGATAGGCATGTTTAAATATTTGAAAGGATGTCACACAGAAGAGGGGACCAGACTGTTTTCTACTGCTCCAGAGACTAGAACACTGTGGAACAATGGCTTCAAACTCCAGAAAAAGAGATTCCACCAACACTTTAGGAACTTACTTCTGAGGGTAAGAGCAGTTGGACAGTGGAAGACACTGCTGCTTCAATAGAGTGTGGTGGAATTTCCTACTTTGAAGGTTTTTAAGTAGTTCCTGGATGGCCATCTGTCAAAGGGAGTGCTTTGATTGTGTTTTCCTGCATGGCAGAAAGGGGATGGACTGGAGGGCCCTTGGGGTCTCTTCCATCCTAGGATTCTAGGTTAGATGGCCATTTCTTTGGTGTGCTTTAGTTGCGTATTTCCCCACTGGTGGGAATAAAACCGGACAGCCCCTGGGGAGCCATGCAGCTCTATGATTCTATTATTCTGTAACATAGGTCAGGTAGTTTTCAGGATGGTTGGGGGCTCCATCAGCCACCTGGAAGAGCCTGGACAGGTGCACTCACACTTGCAGCCCCACACCGTTGTTATTTGGCATCAACATTGAATTATGGCTTCCCTATAAAAGCAAGACCTCCCTGGGCTCCAGTCAGCAACTATCCTGCTCGAGCCTTGCAGACTCGGGGCAAAAACTGTTTTTTTCAATCAACCTCTAATATGGCCTCCCTCTCTTTCTACTGCCTCCCACTTTAACCGAGCATTACTTTCTTTTCCAGTGTGTTATCTCATCTCATGATATGCCCAAAGCATGACAGCCTCAGTTTAATCATTTTAGCATAATTGACTTCTATTTTTGACTGTTTTGTTTTAACCTATCAATCACCCCGAAGCCTCATGACTAGTTACTTTCCATCATTTTCATTTGCAATAGATCCAAATTGCAAGAAAGTGATTCCAGCTGAATGTAACAAAGACCTTCCTTGGGGTAGGAAGCCTTTGATGTTAGAGTAGACTGCCTCAGAAGGAAAGCAGACTCAGAGAGAGTGAGACTTCTCTGGAGGTCCTTAATCAGAGGCTGAATTATCATCTCTCAGGAGTGCTTTAGTTGCGTATTCCTGAACAACAAGGGATAGGACTAGATGGCCCTTGTGATCCCTTCCAACTGCATGATTCTATGAGACACAGTCACTGCCATCTTGTGACTGAAGGTGGAATTGCATGTTACATCTGATACAACAAATTGCATCTAATGAGGAAGACTGGAGCCCTTGAAAACTCATAGTAGATATTTCTTCCTCCCAAAGGTGCTACTTGAATCCTTTGTGGTCATTTTATGCTAAAACGGACAGATCGACACAGCTGTCTCTTTGGATCCTAAAAGAAATAGTTTAGACAGAGCCTTTGCACTTCCAAGCTCCATTTCTGTTCAGAAAGGAAGAAGATGGCTCCTTACCCATGAGTGTCTTGTGGGTTGTTCACCACAGACACAATCTCCTGCACCCGTATCTCTCCGTTGGGCACTGTGCTGGTGTTGTTTTCATAGTAGCCGAAGATGCCATCATGGAGGTGACACCAGCGGCGGCTGAATTCTGCAAGGGCGAGATGGAGCAGAGACTAACCAAAAGATGGACTGGTGGGGGAGGAAATGCAAAGCGGATACTGCTGAAGCAGAATACTCCACCACAGGTTGAGTACCCCTTACCCAAAATGCTTGGGACCAGAAGTGTTTTATATTTCAGAGTTTTTCAGATTTTGGTATACCTGTATTTGTACACTCATAAAATACAATCCTGTATGGGAGATTTGCAGGAAACCCACAAATGAATGAGCAGGATTGCCACAGTCACGGCTTCATGTTTGGATTCTTGCCATTTCTTTTACTATTATTATAAAAAACATTTCAGCAAAACAACATATTCATGATCGATACAGTAAATAAGTAATACAACAGATAGGGACACAAACTTAAATCTACCTATATACTCTGTATCTTCATTCCTATCTTTCCCATCTAGACTTTGCTTCCGACTAGATTGTCTTTACAAAAATATACTAGCATAATAAATGGGGATCTGTTTTCTCAGTTTTAAACCCATCAGGACTCTACTAATATAAGCTTAAATGTAAAATTACGTGTTACTTTACCATGCTTCTCACTTTAAAATCTAATATTAATATTTATATAGGTACATTCTGCCATTTCAGAGATCCCCGTGTCTGTCTCCAGTTTTGTCTCACTCCAGCCTCAGGTCTCATTCGTTCGCTACTTGTGTTGTGTGTGAGATGTGAGGCTGGAGAGAGACTGAGGATCTGAGAGAGGAACAGACAAGAGCATCACAGCCACCATCTCAAAGGCAGAAGTGGGCAGCTGACAGCAAAAAGTTTCAGTTTCTGGCGATTTTTGAATTTTGGATTTTCAGATAAAGGATACCGAGCCTGTATTGCATCCTCACAATTAAGGGCAAATGATTAATGTCATTTTCTCCCCAATACAGGAGGAAATGAATCTTTCACTAAAGTACTGTTCCTATATCTGAACATCTCAAAGTGTTCTAGGGGAATTATTCTGCAGAGAAATGCTTATCAATAGCAATAGCATTTATTTCTATACCGCCTATCAACTAGTGTTATCTAAGCGGTTTACAATGTATTTTTAGCTAATTGCCCCCAACAAGCTGGGTACTCATTTTACCGACCTGCAAAAGGATGGAAGGCTGAGTCAACCTTGGAGCCTGAGGGAAAAAAACTCGGTTTTCTATGCAGACGATATCTTTCCTGCATCCTACTTAAAAAACATTTTCTGGGCCAAAAACATGGGTTGAGACGGGGGAATCCCAAGTGCATTCCTCCACAGAATAATTCCTCCAAGACACTTTGGGTTATGAGAATACAAGGAGAAACAACACAAACATTTTACTGCTCTGTTATTTTCTCAGTAGGGTTTCCTGACAGTCAAGAAAGAACAGGTTGCTTACCTGTAACTGTGGTTCTTCGAGTGGTCATCTGTGCCCTTACACACTAGGAGCTTTCGCGCACGCGCGGTACCGTTTGAAAAATTCTAGAGCTTAGTAGCTTGGCGGGAACCCCTCCCCCATGTATCCACTGAGCATGCTCAGCCCGCCGAGCAACGGTCTCTCCTTAGTTCTATAAGTCCGCCGAAAAGGGGACCTGAGAGAGGGGACGGTTGGGCAGGTGTGTGTAAGGGCACAGATGACCATTCGAAGAACCACAGTTACAGGTAAGCAACCTGTTCTTCTTCTCGTGGTCTCTGTGCCTTACACACTAGGAGACTTTGTAGCTTACCAGAAGGACGGTGGGTCAGGTCCCTAGAGTACAGAGGCCAGCAGCGCTCGTCCAAACTGTGCATCCCTCCTGGACCGACAGTCCAGCCGACAGTGGCAGATGAAAGTCGAGGGCCTGGACCAGGTCGCCACTCGACAAAGTTCATGAAGGTCCACGCCTTGCAAGAGGGCTGCTGAGGATGCCACAGCTCTGGTGGAGTGCGGTCGAAGCAAGTCAGGAGGAGGCTGCTTGGCCATTTCATAAGCAAGCAGAATTGTCTGGGCCACCCACTTGGAGAATCTTTGGGTGGACACCTTGCGGTCACTGCGACAATGACCATGGCAGACGAACAGGTGAGGGGTCTGCCGGTAGGCCGCAGTCCTTTGAGTGTAAAAGGCCAGGGCCCTTCGAACGTCCAGGGTGTGCAAAGACCTCTCCAGGGGGGTTGTCAGGTTAGGATAGAAGGTAGGAAGGATGACATCCTGGTTAAGGTGAAAATGAGAGACGACCTTTGGGAGGAAAGAAATGTCCGGGCGGAGAACCACCTTATCCCGGTGGAAAACCAGGAAGGGGTCGCCAACGCGTAGCGCTGTCAGTTCGCTGGCACGCCTAGCAGAGGTGACAGCCACCAGGAAAGCGGTCTTGAGAGTCAAGAGCCTATCATCAACAGTGGCCATAGGCTCAAAAGGTGGTCTCGTAAGTTGAGAGAGTACCAGAGATAGGGACCAGGGAGGCAACGGCGGTGATACCGGCGGGTATAGATGGTGGAGTCCCTTCAGGAACTGTTTCATTGTGGCGTCCCGGAAGAGCGCTGCCGAAGGAGAGCCCCGGGGCTGGTAGGCCACAATGGCAGACAGGTACACTTTCAACGAGGAAAACGAGAGACCCTCTTGTTTCAAGTAAAGCAGGAAGCGGAGCACAGTACCGAGAGCAACTGGCGATACCGTGTCTTCTCGCTCCTCCGCAAAAGTCACAAACCGCCGCCACTTGTAGGCATAGTTGCGGCGGGTCGATTCCTTTCTGGCCGCGGTAAGGACGTCCTGGATAGCGGGATCGTCTAGGGCTGTATCCTCCACACGTGGAGGTCCAGGACAGGCAGGTCGGGATGGAGAACGCGACCGCCAGAATGAGACAGCAGGTTGGGCGTTGTTGGAAACCTGAGCGCCCGTCCCCGAGAGGCCCCAAGCAGCGAGGCGAACCAATGCTGCCTCGGCCAGTACGGGGCGACGAGTATAGCGTCGGCTCGATCCACCAGGATCTTGGCTACCACCCTGCCCAGCAGGGGGAATGGTGGGAAGAGGTACAGGAGACCCTCTGTCCATCAGTACTGGAACGCGTCGCCAAGGGAGTTCGGTCCCCAGCCAGCTCTCGAACAGTACCGGTGACACTTGGCGTTCGACACCGTGGCGAAGAGATCGA
>CAOKZL010004424.1:0-30147 GCA_948472985.1 Iguana delicatissima
CTGAAGGAAAATGGAGGAAAGCTTTGATAGAGAGATTTTTAGGTGAAGTGGGCGATATTTACCAGGAGAGCAGCAAAAAAGCAATGTGGTTTAGACACAGATTTTAAGGACAGTATGACCTTAAAATGGGAATCAGAATGACAGAGTGGTGACCAGCAACTAGTGCACTGTGATTTTTCTTGCCAAAACCTGAGATTTAAATACTCTATTTCTGCCTGGAGGGTGGAGGTGTTAATAGCTCTCTGATACAGTAAACAGTGGAGTCTGGAGAGTGGACAATCAGGTCCAGGATGGACTAAAGGTCTTATTATTAGGTGACAAAGGGATAATGCTAGTTTTGACAACTCTTTCATTGCTGGACAGATGTGAAGAAAAAGGGAAGGTTGTTGGTCAGAGGAAGAAGGACTAAGACAATCAGTTGTCCCGTGGGAACATCACAGATACTATTGTCTCTAAAGGTTGAGTCATTGAGGGCTAACTGTAAGTTCATTATTGATAGAGTTTTCTGGTGATTTCCTGACTATGATCTGACTGTGCCTCGAGGTCTTTCCTGATTTGGTTTTGCAATGCAGATGTTCAGTCAGCTTTTCCTCTTAGCCAGTATGGCCATGCAGCCATAGCAGAGTATAATTTCTATTTATGCCAAGTAATATATGCCAATTAAACTGTATCAAGGCCTGGGTGTGTATGGCCTACTAAAATAGATAGAGACATGTTCTTTGTTCTTATATTCTTTAATAGTTTCAGCTATGTTTTTGTGATGGTCTTTTGTGTTCAACTCTTTTTAAATATCTTCTTCCCGTCACCAACACAAGAAAAGTGCAGTGAGTTCAAAACACAACACCTTTTCGCACGGCATTTGCCATTCGAAAGGGCACCTGGAGCATCGCAGGACTGTGAGGAGTGATCTTCACTACGCACTCACAATCGTGCGACACTCCAGGGTAGGGCAGGCTCTGCTCATGCACTTTTTCATTTTCGGCTTTCAGCCAAAAATGGTGTGCGATCGCACATTGCTCCAGGGCCCTGCATGCACTTGTCGTGCATGCAGAGCCTTCGGAGCCGCAGAAGTCACACTTCCTACCCAGCACAGCCTGGGAAACTCCCAGGCTTTGCAGCAGAAGGAAGAGGCAGGGCTCTCACACTGCCTGCTCAGGAGCAGGCAGCTCATGCAGAGCTGAAGCAGCGGGGATGCAAGAGCCTCTTGCTGGAGGCTGCTCACTTGATCCCTGCACCCCAGCACGGAGAGAAGGTGAGTTGCAGAAAGGACCACAGCCTTGTTACCCTAAAAGGTGGAGGACCTTGAGGTCTGCCAGAAGTGCCAGTGTCTCCTTAAGATTTGAGGAAATATTAGCTCAAAGGAGGCCTGCAAGGTAGCAGCAGGATCTTTCCACCTATGTATGCTAGTACTAACTGTAGAGATTACTCTGCTTAAAAGGGTATTTTATTGAAAATTGATAGACACACACAAGAAATCATGCAATCTCATCTACTATATAAAGGTCAAAGTTTGTGAGTTTGTCTGTTTGTGTCAGGAAGGCAAAGATTAGCTGTGTGAGACGAGAAGACCTCATATGATTGGCTGGCTGTGAAGATTCTATGGAATCCTGGGATTGGTAGTTTAGCAAGAGGTCTTTAGAATTCTCAGCCAAAGAGCTCTTGGCCCCAGCTGGTTGCTATGGAGACAAGGCCTACCATCAATAAAGACACCAGAAAATATTTGAGAGGCATATGTGAGATAAATTAAAGTGACATATACAACATAGTTACAAGGTTTTCTTGCCTCACACAGTAGATTGTATGAGTTCTATATGCAAGGAATCTTAAAGTTGAAATTCAAAACAAAAAATACTTCCAGAAAAATGTAAAACCATTGCACAAATTCAACAGAAAGCCAAAAGTTCGAAAGCCGATTTATCAATGTCGCCTGACAACACAGATCAACATGATATCCAAAATCAAAAGAAGACCAAAAAATCAGGAACATCACATGCAACAGAGACCATAGAGCAGCATGACAGCCAACTACAAAAAGACAGAGAAAGAGCCAAAACATCACAGACAGCAGAGATCACAAAATAGCATGAAACCCAAATTCAAAAACAAAGAGAAAGAGACAGAAAATCAAGGGCAGCAGAGAACACAAAGCACCTATGAGTAGGGAGGAACCTTTAGAACTTTTAGTGAGAGAGCACTGAATAGGCTGGTAGCTATAGAAACAAGGCCTAGTAGCAAGGAGGAGGGCATTGAATTTCCCTCAGGAACCCAACCTCTGTTAACAGCTCTGAATAGAGATTGCATTGTGGAATAGGGGGAAAAGTTAAAGGTACTGAAATAGGCTGGATGCTATGAAGATGAGGCCTGGCAGCAAGGAGGAGGACAATGGATTCCCACAGAAATCCAACCTCTGAATGTTAACTCTGAATAAAGATTGGATTGGGGAATATGTTCTAGTACAGGTACTAGAACAGACAGGTAGCTATGGACATGAGGCCTAGCAGCAAGGAGGAGGACAATTTACTCCCTCGGGAACCCAAACTGTGTATGTAAATAACTCTGAATACAGATTGCATTGGGAAATACGGAGCAAAGTTACAGGAATTAAAGACAGTTTGAAGAGTTCTTAAGAGGAAAATAAAAGCCCTGGGCAACTTGGACCTGGCTAGTTGCTATGGTGATGAGGCCAAGCAGCAAGGAGAAGGCCAGTCCTTTCCCCCAGAAACCAAACCTCTGTATGTTAACAACTCTGAATACAAAATGGATTGGGGACTATGGTTAAAAGTTACAGGTACTGGACAAGGCAGTTTGGGGAATTACAGACACAGAAGCTCAAATTGGTATAGTTCAACCACCTCTAATTCCTAGGGTAAGGAAAGGTAATTCCTAAGGTATTTCTAACAAATATTACCTATGAGAAAATAAAATCCAGACAACACAATGCACTAGTGAACTATACAAGGCTATTGAAAGGAAAGATGAGAAAGTTTGGATAGAAAAAGATTTTGGGTGAAAGGGGTGAAATATACCAGTCCTGAAGCAGAAGATCGAAGTTGCGTGTCTCAAGCAAGAGTTTGAGGGTAGCATTAAGAAACCAGAGTCTGGGGGACCACATGCAACATGATTCCCAATGTACTACAACTTACTGGGGTTGGAGCTAGGGCTTTTATACCCTATTTCCTGCCCTTTAGGAGTGTGCATGGACAAAGCATTAACTGCTTTTTCATTAACTGACAAAGGAGTCTGGAATGGGCTGGTTGTTTTAACTCTAAGTTACAAAACATTGAGAGGGGTCCTGACAATCTCTTAATGCCTTGGCAGGGTAAGGTAAATAGGAAAGGTGTCTGTAGGATATGCTTACAGGAGGGTACTTGACTGCTTCACCTGGGCAGTTTCATCTTCTATTGTTTATGAGAGTATTTGTACCTTACAGCATTTTGAAAAGATCATCCCAAACTCATCAGTGCTGGCATTTCCATCCTCTCTGAAATTTTGACCTGGCCACACCGAGGTCATTCTGACCAGGCTAAGTGCGCATAGTCAGTGCTTCTGCAAACATGCTTTTGGCCATAAATATGTCTAATTTATGAAAAATAACATCCCACAAAGCAGGGGTACTGGATGTGGAAACAATTCCCCCACCAAAATGGAATTCTTGTAGCAGAGCCACATGGTTTCATTTTTCCAGGATGGAGTGGCACATCTGCCATCGGACTGAGGGACCAATGACATTGAGTTACAAAAGAAAAAAAGAGAAGTAGCAAGATTATCACACTTCCATCAACTCTTAAAAGGGTAACTTTTAATTAAAAGTGAGGGTGTTGGGTGTAGTAACAGCATGATGTCACTTCAGGACAGAAATGAAAAAAGTTATATTCCAGTGCAGTTCTAAGGTATAGACCCTCTGAAATGACCCTGGAAGAAAGAAGGCAAGATCTTTTGCGCTTCTGGTCTGCATCTTTTATGTGCTGTCAGTGAAGGGAGAACAGCTATGATATACAGGGCTAAGACTTGTGAGCATGGGGCAAAATATTTGGCTCCTCATTTTCACACAGAGGACTTTTTCGCACAGCATTTTTCATGCAAAAGGGCCCCTTGAGCGTCACGCAAATGTGAGGAGTGGTCCACACAACACACTCACATTTGCACGACACTCCAGGGCCTGGCAGGCACCGCTCGTGCACTTTTTCATTTTCAGCTTTAAGCCAAAAATGGTGCACAGTCACACATTGCTCCCAGGCCCCGTGCACACTTACCAGGAGCTGGGCCAGTTGTGCTTCCTGTCTCAGTGTAGCCTGGGAAGGTCCCAGGCTGCACTGTGAAAGGAAGAGGCGGTGCTCTCGCACGAGCAGGAAGCTCGTGCGGAGCTGAAGAAACCTGGACGCGAGGGCATCTCACAAGAGGCTGCTCGCGCGAGCACCACACCCCAGCACTGAGAAGAGGTAGGATACGGAAAGGGCCGGAGACATACAATGCAAAGGTGGGAAAGGAAGCATACATACATGTATGCATGCCTACCAATTACCTCTTACACACACATGCACACTCAATAGTTTAAATGTAGAAGTATGTGAAATAGAATATTCCATAAAGAAAGTCTAGCATTTTTGTGGTTTTGTTTTTAATTTTCCTTAAATAGCAGCAGCCATGGAAGATCATGTGTGAATCAAATCAGCATCTGCTACCCCACCGGCATACCCTGTCCTGGGGACTATAAATTTAATATCAGATATGCCCACCATGCCAGAGAGGTTGGCCAGGTGGGCATGTAGGCAAAGAGGTTGAACAACCAAAGACAGGTCAAGACCAGAAAAATCCCCAGTCACATAGCCCAAGGAGACCTCAGGCTATACACATCCATATAAACAAAGGATCCTCAGCCAAGAATAGCCAACCTGAGGGGGTTAGTGTGTTTTCCCCAGGTTGAGCAACTTTGACTTCAGAAAATCCTATAAGGCAAGGATACATAAACCAATACTGTAACCCTACTTGACTGCAATCCTACTTCAAACAGTACTGCAACCCACTTGCCATTATATGACATTCTTTCCTTTGTTTTGGCCATTGTTCTTCCCAGAGAGAGCCTGCCCTAGAGGTACATTCTGCCCTATAAATAGTCCTAGTTTTGGAGGGTCTTTTCGGAGAACTCTCCATCATGCTAGCAGACTGGCACTCTGTTAGCTGAGTGATCCTCTCACCCATCTCTTTGCTGAGCTCTGTTCTTCTCGCCGCTTCCCAGATCGAAGACTTCAGGATAGGTGCAGTATCACTGCCTCTATATTCCCTTTGCTATATCATCTATCCATTTTTCACCTTTTTTCCTTCTCAATAGGCCGAGTGAGTGAGTGAGTGAGTGAGTGAGTGAGTGCGTGCGTGCATTGGTGTGTGACACTATATTCATGTAATAAAATTCATTTACTTGGTACATTTGTCTGGCTTTTTGCTTGGCCTGGCCCTGTAAAGTTGGGTAAAAGATCCTGCTGGGTTACCCTCCCCCTCGTTTTGCTAATGCCAGTGCTCCGCTAATTTCCCCAACCTTTATAACTTGGAGCAAATCAAGGTGTCCCTCCCGGGACCCCCAGAAGTCAGGGTAACATGGGGACAGTGGGTTAATCCTCACCCTACCCCATAGATTGGGATCCAGGACATGAGTTAAGAACTACTGTTGCTGCTGTGCTCTTGCACTTTCTATCTCTCTCTCTTTCAGCTGCTGCCACTGACTCTTCTGTGCTTTCTGTGCATCTGGCCCACTACTGGCAAGGTGTTTGATCTAGGTTTGAGGGGAAATATCTTTTTCATAATTTACACAGTAGTTGGCAATTAAACTGGCAACTAAAGAAATCTTGAGAAAAGGATACAAAACTGTCTGCAAGGGGACAGCACTAGGAAGTGGGGAAACTGAAAGCTGGCCTCCCATTACCAAAATTGATATTCACTGATCTAGTCCTGCATAACTGAGGAGCATCCTATGAGAAAAAATCCCAAGCAGACATCATAATATTAACTTTGTGTTCTCTGACATCACTGGAATCATGCAGTGAAGAAGAAAGTTGCGATAGTGATACTGAAGTAGCATTACATTGGGACTGTCAACAATCATGAAAAGAATAATGAGGCTGTTTTTTTTTTTCATTTAATTACAGCCAATTTATCATGTTAAAAATCATTCAAACATTTAATGTGATAAACACTTTGACATCAATTCTAGGTTCAATAGTTTTTTGATTTCACTTGTCTATTGTCATGGACGATCTTCTAATTTTCAGCTAATTTCTCTCATTCCTCCAGATGACTCTTGTGCCTCCTTTCATGGTGATCCAAGGACACAGAATGAGAAAAAATGCACACCTTTCTGAACACTTCTTCACACCTAAAGAATACCAAATCACAAACAAATTAGACCTCTCCCCTTGATGTTGACTTGAGATTGTGTCGACCTATGTTTCCATTTTTTTATTTTGTTTTTTGCTCATATGAATAATATAACTCCTAAAGAGAAGATTTAGAGTAAATCAAAACTCCTGTTACCTCTATTCTTCTCTAGTCTAACAAACAGCTCTTCAAAAGGCACTTACTGAACAGTTTCAAAGAGTTTGTAAATTCATGCAGTGATTTACAGATGTTGGCTGAATTAGGCACTTCCTTGCTATCAAAATGCCACTCTAATATGTTATGGTGGTCTAAATGTATTCTATAACCCCTATCTGGCTGGTTCACATGAACTGGAAACATACACACAGAAGAAATTTCAAATTCAGCTGATTTATTTCCACCTGATAAGGCTACTTCTGGAATTTCTCATCATTACTCCAACTCTTATCATGAAGGACTGCCTGGGGTAGAGAGATGAGAAGGGTTGGAAAGGGACAGTCTTTCCAAGTTTCTTCTGTTAGAAATGGAAAGGTAAGAAAGGTTAGAAAACTGATTCTCTCTCTGAGCATCCAAGTGTGAACTACTTAAGCCCCCAAAATGGACCAAAGATGTTCTAATCCAACCTCCTTCCCTTAACTAAAGGTGCATTATTGTGGTCCTTTAATGATGGAAGTCATTCTATGTGGGCCTAAAACTGACTTACAAATAATTTGCTGTTACTATATTTTTACTGCAAGGAAGGCAAGGAGGTATTTGTGAGATTTTCTATGGGATTTTGCTGCCTTTGGGTGCTATTTATCTTGACTTGTATGATGAAGAGGTGAGGCACCATTTTCTGTTCCTTCTCTTAGGCTGGTCCTGTCATTTCCTCTAGTAAGGTATTCCTCTGAATACATGTTTTGAAATTTTGGTCATGGCCTCATTTGCTCTATAATATTTGGCTTACACCCTTGAGTATTTTCTTCTATATCTGTTCTGAGTTTTCTGCTATAGATTGACCTAATTAGCAGTGTGGTTTCACAATACTGTACCAGTTTCCAAGTTTTTGCTAACTACTCCTTTTCAGTTCAGCTCATAGCATATCCTGGCAAGTGAACTGAGCCCATTTTGGCACTACATTGTTATAGTGCTACTATTCCACTTTCAACATCCTGTGGAATACTGGGGTTTGAAGTTTACTGAGGCCAAAAAGCTCTCTGACTGAGAATTCTAAATTCCCCTCCCTAAACTACAAACCCCAGGATTCCATAGGATGTTGAAAGTAGAGTATTAGCACTATAATAGCGTAGTGCAGAAATTGCCTTAGATTTGGTTCTAGGATTTCAAGGACAACAGGGTTTATACAGACCAAATATATATATATGTGTGTGTGTATGTGCGTGTGTGTGTGTGTATTTTATGCACATGTATATATATACATATATCTTCAGATCGATAGAGGTGGGGAGAGTTTTCAGTGCCTTAAATTACAGTATTAAATGCTAACCATTACAGAGGTACTATGAAAGAATTTTAGTATACAACGCTGTTGACAAGGCAGAGAATGAGAAAAATAGCAAAAAGCCCACAAGCACTGATTTCACAGGAAGTCCAATCTCTCAGGGAAACTGTTCCTATCTTCCTATCTTATTTTGATTTTCCTAAAAATATACTATACACTAATGACCCCACACAGAAAAGGCTAATAAAAAATAAACATGTTAGTTTCTTGATTAATATTACTTATGCTTTTTTTTTTCATTTTTGATTCCAGATAATACTAAAAAAACCCAGGAGAATTTAACTGATCAAAAGAGTCTTTTGCATTCTAAAAATCTCTCTCTCTCTCTCTCTCTCTCTCTCTCTCTCTCTCTCTTATTTTTTAGATCTCATGTCTGGAATCATGTATAGGAGTTAGGTCTTCATAAGGGGACTTATCTATGAAGCAATTAGAATTGATCAGTTTTGTAATGTCCGTATCCAGAAGAGGGCTGCTGTTATGTTACTACATAGCAGAGCCAGCCAAGTGTCCCATGTGCATTGTGCATCAAGATGCACTGTGTGTCAATATACATAATGTACTGGTACACATTACGTACTGATGTATATCACACTCTGATGCATTTCATTCACCTGTGCACATCAGTCTCAATGCACATCAGGCATTCTTGCTAGTATACTAATATGCATCTTTGCACAGGGTTTCTTAGCACCTCTGCTACTTAGCAAAGTATATATAAAGTAAAAGGTGATATAGCATTCCAGGTAAGAATCTGAAAACATTAAGTTTCATTTTTATACCCTTCCCTTTGTTACCCTGTTTACTGGGGGTCCCGCGAGGGACTCCAAACATGCTCAACTATTGGTGGGGAAAATTAGCTCAGAGCACAAATTAGCAAAAGGAGAGGCAGGGCAATGCAGCAGAATCTTTAAACCCAACGTCTACGGGGCCAGGCCAAGCCAAGAAGCACACCAAATATGAAATAATAACAGTGATTTTATTAAATACGAGCAGACAGTGTATGCAACACTCTCACACAAGTAACTATAGAAAATAAAGGTGGTAGCAGTATAGAGGAATTTTAAGAAGGATTGTTGAACTGGGTGATACTACACCTGTCCAAAGTCAGGGGTAGATCACTGCGGAGGTCCGTAGGTACGTAGTCTCAGACTGAGACTGAGGGGAAAGCTCACTGGATAAAGCAGCCGCAAGGCTGGATGGTAGTTCGGAGTGATCCGAGGAAGGTCTCAGGATCAGGGGTTTTTATAGGGAAAATATGACCGAAGGCTAGTCTGTGCTTGGGGAAGAACAATGAGGTTTGGGCGCAAGACAATATATCCAAAAGGTCAGAATTTAGCATGATTGAGTTAGCTCCAAATCAACAACGGAATGGCCAGTATGCAGATGCAGTGTACTTGACAGGTAAGCGTCTTGCTTGTCAAGTTGCCTACTTGGAGCAGGGAGTTCTTTGTATTAGCGTGCATCTTTAATGAGGTATTTGTCTAGGGAGGTCTCCTAAAATAATGATCTGGCTGAGTCTGGCCTGCCTGGGTGGAGAATGGAATGTTCAGCAATCAATGGCCATGTCTAGTTCTGTGCTTATCCGGGGGCCTCGCAAACACTTGGCTGAGGGTGGCATAATGGGACCGAATTATGATATCAAAAAGGGTATCTAATATCCCCCAAAGTCAGGCTAGCAAACGGTGTAAACAATCCCCCCCAAAAAATGGGCAATTTGAGACAAATTGAACATTTTCCAATTAAACATTTTAAAGTAAATTTCGTTCCGAATAGGGGTCTACCGGCACAGATGTAGCATCGCTCCATGGGCCATGGGAATTTTGCAGGGAGCACGAAGGGTTTCTATCTCATAAAAACATTCCTATCTACAACACCTAAACCTAAACACATTCAAACAAATGTCAATTAAGCATCAATAAATGTCAAAAATGTCCCGTCAATAGAGACCTGTCAATAAATGAACAATGGTAGTAAATAATACAATGCAAAAGTCCTTTGAAGCTGGAAGCAGAAGTGTGCCTCTCAATGAGGCTTTGCAGGAGCAGAGCAGTGAAAGTTAAAATGTATCCACTTTGCAGATCAGCCAGCTGGGGTAGCTAGCTCATGCAGCGAGCAGTTTGCAGGGCATTGCATGAGGAAAGTTCCACGTTGGAAGGCAAAAGTCCTTTAAAGCAGGAGTATCGGTAAAACAGTTCTTTAAAGTTCTTTGGAGGGTGTCTGGATCACCCCCCCCTGGGTCCCACAGCTGCGTCGGAGAGCTCGGGCCATCTCCTCGGACAGGTTCCCTGCTAGAGCTGTGGTAGTTTGGATTTCACACACACACCCCCGCCACGGTGTCCAGGGGTGATGGTCTGGTCCGGGGGTCATCCAGGTTCTCTGGAGCTGCTGACCTGTAGCTATTTTGCAGAAGACTGACATTGGTAGTAGTCAATGTATCTAATAGATGCAAATTGCAGGCTCAAAGCCTACCGGGAGTTGGGTTCGAATTCAAAATTTGGCCCACTGTAACCAAAAGGACTTCGTGGGAGCGAGGACTTAAATAGCTTCCCAGTCTAAAGCTGTATTGGCTGTAGGAAGGCCGAGACAGGAATGAGTCAGCCTTGCAGTAGTGCGGGGCTGGCTCTGGTAGCGAGGCTGCTGATTCGGTGCCTGCATTGATCCATCGGTCCTTGGGAGCCGGGATTCTGTGGTTCCCACTTACACGCTGGCCCTCAGGGCAGGTTCCAGTTAGCAGACAAATAACCAAAGTCATGTCTGCCTCCCTCCCTCTACAGGATGAGTTCCTGTGGGGTAGCTGCTTGCCGCAGTCCTCCCTCCTGCTCAGGCGCAAGATTGACACTCCAAGCCTCATGATATACTACCGAGGGCTTGGGGTTAGCCTGCCAACACAGCGCTGATGGCTCGATGCTGGATCCGAGTCAGCAACATCACTACCTCACAAATATAAGCGGGACTCTGAGGGGAAACCTAAAGATTGGTTGCCCTCGGATAGGCTTTTGAAACCAATCGAGACAGTACATTTTTAAAACACAAAACACTCACAATGAAGTATTTACAAATATATGGGTGTGCGTCTTGGGCTCTCAATAAAAGCTGCCAGCTTGAAGCTGGAGGACCTGTTGTTTAACCCACAGTGCTAGGCCAATCAAACATAGGGCAAGTATCAGCTGTAACGTGACCAAGATGATTAGAGGGTGCAAGGTGAAGTGAGCTATTGCTTGCCCTGTGGAAGACCACGTGATGGTGTCCCACCACAAGTGTTGAGAGGCAACCTCCAGTTCCTCAGATGTTTTGAGAATCACCTTAGCTGAATGGTTAACAGTTAGGGTGATTTGCTGGAGGGAGTGTAAAACCTCCTTGACTCTTTGTGCTAGGCTGGTGAGATTCCTTAGCCATAAAGACGCCAGGATCTCGTTTTCCAGGTGGAATCCAACGAGCTCGGATACAGTGGGTACGTATGCCATTTCCAAAACATAATCTCGTATCTCCCTCTGGAGATACAAGTCCTGACCGAAAGAATCTTGAACCAGTTGTGAACAGAAGCAAGGATTCCCAGCAATGCGGTTTACCCTTACAGTCGCACCACTAGGCAGTACTGTCAAACTTGTGCATGGAGTCCATAGACAAAAGCACTCACTATTGATTTGAGCCATGACTGTGGTATTGACAGGTACCAATATATAATCTGAACCGTTGCTGTAGCTAAAACTATCAATATTACAGAAACACTGCACCCAATGGCAGTGGAGCAAACAACCTGACAGATCGAAGAAGTGTGTACCATTGGACCAGTGGTATAGCTGTGGGGGCAATAGGGTGGCATTGGCAGCAATGAGGGGGAGTCCTAAGTGGGATACTGGATGTAAGGTTAATGGATCCAGAATCCGTTCATGGGCAACGTCCACCGTGAGAGTTAGGCTCTTCCACGTAGCATGCCATATCTGTACCAAAGTGGCAGGATGTTCCAGAGATTCCTGATATCACTCTCTTAGCAAGCTCAGGATCTCAGGGTGTATTAATCCCATGAGGCTGGCCTGGATCACCTGAATCGCAAAGGTGATCACGTTGCTCTGTACTTGCGTGCATTGTATTGCAACTGACAGATCATGGGTTGTGTTCTGTAGAACACAGCCAAGGTCGAATGTTATGTCTCGATTGACACCAACCCACTGTGGAAGCAACTGACTTATCAAATCCATTCCTCTTGCTAGGTTAGTTAAACCAGCAGTGGAGGATATACCAATATCTTTTGTTTTTGTGCCAATCACACCTAATTTGTTAGCTAGGACCTCGTTGTCCATAACATTAATAATTGCACCGCCAATTCCAATTCCTCCTAGTGCGGTCCCTATAATATTTCGCTTAGGGTGAGTGTGTGGGTGGGAGAACGATAGCCATCGTTTCTCCCAGTGTTCCCACTAGGTCCATTCCAGTTTCAGATAAGGCTGGCACGCTGGAATAACTCTGGAGATATTAACAACTGTGAAATTTAATATCATTTTGGTGGTTATGTGTTGGACGTCCGAGTAAGCGACCATTTCTATGTCCTTGCGGACTACAGAGTTACCTACATACATAGCCGGATGGCGTTCAGGAGGAGGAGGGTTGTGGACACTGGAGTTAGGGCACCACATCTTCCCGCAGGAGAACTTACAACCTGTCGGGATCTGGGTGATATTTTGGCAATGAAACATATATGTCTTCCATACCCATGTAGGGCGGAAGTTTTCAAAAGTAAGGCTAAGTATAATTAGCGCAGCTTGGCGATGATCACTCCAGACCACTTGGGCGGTCATGGGAGCGACGGATGTGACCATACTGGGGTTGAATTTAACTTCTTCACCAGCAATGGCCATTCTTAACTCTGCACTCAGCCTCCTGCTGGAGCAGATCTGAAACTGTGTGGACAATTCGAAGGGGTATCTTTTCTGAAACCAAGGGAACAGCTGCATTCCCTTTAATAGTGTTTCTACCTCAGGGTATGGGTTCCAATGACGCACGGCTTGTGGGTTAAACTACCAATCCGTGTACACCTGGATGTATTCTGGTGAAGCTCCAAGGGCATTTCCAATTAAGAAAAACAAGGCTACAGTCCCTGTGAGTGGACCCATTCCGTCTCCCTGTAGGGAACACAGATACGGGAGTCCGTCACTACTACATCTAAACTATGCCAAACATAAATTCAAACAGGAACTATTTACATCAGTGGGGAGTCAGGGAGGGCGCCACTCCTCTCTGTCTCATTTGGACAAAGCCAGTTTAGCCATTATCGAAAGCCTCATATATGGAAACAAATGTTTCTGACAAATTGATGGCAGGCACTTCTGTGCCGTTCAAGGAAGTCTGCCAGAGCAGGGAACTGACATTGGGTCTTTAGACAGCGGGATTCTCTGGCTTGGGGATGACCACGGATGCAGGATCGACCGGCTGACCCTTCCGTTCTTTTAACTGGGAGACATGAAAGAATTTAAACCAATCTCCCTTTTTCCTCCGTATACGGACTTGGTACACTGCAGGAGAGATTTGCTTTACAATGGGGACGGGACCCACCCACTTAGCGGCAAGAGAGTGCTTATCCTTATAGAAATTTCTATATAGGACAAGCTACCCTTCTTCCCACTGGCATGGATGACGCACTCATCCCAGTCTCTTGTCCATTTTCTGTAGGTTTTTGCCCAGCTGGGCAGCCACCTGTCTATGAACTTGCCCCAGATGATGGATCAGATTCTTTACCCATTCGTTGTTCAAAACGACGGGTTCCAAATCTGATGGGAGGCTGGTGTCGATCCAGAAGGCCTCTGGCAACATCATTTTACGCCCTGTCATAACCATGTGTGGCGTAAAACCATGTGGTGCCATGGTACCCCTGATTGCCATCAAGATGACAGGCAGTTTGGTGTCCCAATCTTTCCCAGAGGAGTGCACAACCTTCTGTAGCGCTTCCTTCAGAGAGCGATTGGTCCTCTCAATCTTCCCAGAACTCTGCGGGTGATGTGCAATGTGGAATCGCTGATGTATGCCAAGCGCCCTGCACAGCTCTCGGGTCACTTCCCCAGTGAAGTGCGATCCGAGGTCTGAGTCCAGGTCATGTGACACACCCCATCGAGTCCAGACATTGTTGAACAGCAGCCACGCAGCTGTGCCAACTGTGCTGTCTTTGCAAGGAAATGCCTCAATCCACTTGCTAAAGGGATCAATCACTGTCAAACAGTACTTGTTCCCCCTAGGTGTGGTAGGCAACGGGCCTATGAGGTCAATTTCGATTTGGGTCCACGGATCCTCAATCCACTGATGCTGTATGGGAGCTTTGGGTCCGGTAGGGTCAATGTTGACCATGGCACAAGACAAGCAATTGTCGACCCACTGGTTGACATCTTGCTTCATCTGGGGTCACCAACCGGTTTCCCGCACTCTGTCTAAAGTGACACCGCGTCTGCAGTGCCCTTGTTCATGGACAAACTGAATTATGTCCCCTGGCAAGTCTCAGGGCACTATCCAATGGCGCTGGTCACTGGTATCAGTTGCCCAGATCACGCCCTCAAATTGTTCTATCTGGAAGTGGCCAGACTCATCAGAGCTGTTCCTGGCCAACTCAGCAATTTCAGGGTCACCCTTCCGAAGGGTGCCCAAGTCAAACAAAGGAGGGAGCAGCAAATGCTTTGGGTTGATGTTGATGGCCACCACAGGGGCCCCATCATCTTACAAAGCAGCATCTCGAGCTAAGGCATCTGCCCTAGCGTTCCAGATACACGTAGCCATGCCCTTTCTCTGGTGCCCTTGGACATGAGCAACCCATGCAGGGCCAGTTTTTTCCTCAATCTGGGCAGCAATCCTAACCCATTTATCCAGATGGGTGATGGGTTTCCCTTCTGCGGTTTTCAGATCATTTTGGATCCAGGTTGGAAGCCACACACTGGCTGCCTTAGAAGCCCAATCCGAATCGGTGTAAATGGCTAGTGGGCAGTCAAGTGGTTCATGCTCTAAGATAGCCTTTAGAGCTTCTACTTCCGCTGCTTGGCTGGAGTGTGGCCAGGCTTTCCCCTGTAGGGTGAAGGAGTCTGTGACCCAGATCGCTCCACAGTCTGTCCATGGGTACCATCCACGTGCATGGAGGAACCATCACAGAACCAACAAACAAAGCCCTGTAACTGAGCTTTCTCAAGGGAGGCTCCCCATTTGACTGGCCAATTAGTCTTATACAATGGTGGCAACGGACACTCATGCATAGCTCTGGTCACAACTAGACCATAGGGAGCTGGCGGGTCTTGTGGCTGCTTTTGGAAGTCCACCCCACGTGATACTAGGGAAACAGTCCATTTGGTAATCTGGGTGTTGGACACCTGGCCGTTCTGAATTTTCCCAGACAGAATATACTTAAGTGGCATGTGGGAGGTCTGGACAATCACACGGGTGCCTCCGATCATAAACTCCTAGTGTGTTAGAGCCCAGATTAGTGCGAGGCACGTTTTCTCACATGGTGTAAATTTGGTCTTGGGTTGTCTCAAATTGTGGGAGGCATATGCTGTAACTCACTGAGTGCCATTCAGCTGCTGTGACAGAACTGCTCCTATACTCCTATCTGAAGTGGCTAGTTGTATGAGGAACAGTTTGGACATGTTTGGGTGCACCAAAGCTAGTTCTTTCATTAAATCTTCCTTGAGTTGGGCGAACGCCTGTTGTTGTACCATTCCCCACTCCCACTGGACATTCTTTTTCAACAGGGCGTAAAGAGGCTTTGCCTTAGCGGCAAAAGACTTGATAAAATCCCTGGAGAAATTGAAGGTCCCCAGGAGCGAGCAGAGCGAATGCATGTCTGTGGGGATGGGTAATTTGGAAATTACCTCAACCCTTTGGGCATCCAGCACGAGCCCTTCTGTGCATAGGCAGAGTCCTAGGTATCTGACCTCCGTGGTCACCAACTGAGCCTTTTCTCTGTTGGCCTTGAAACCAGTATCCCGAAGGATGGCCAGTACCTTGTGGGTGATGTCCCTAGTTTTTTCTTCCAAATCAGAGTGGATGATGATGTCATCCACGTATGACAAAATGTGAGCTCGGGAGGCTGACTGCAGCCTAGTCCACATTTTGACTACATGAATGTGGCAGATGCTGGGGCTTGAGTGGAAACCTTGGGGCGTGCGCTTAAACACATACTGCTGTCCTCGAAACGTGAAGGCAAATTTATACCAGCACACCTCGTGCACCGGTATGAAGTGGAAAGTGCTAGCCAAATCAATCACGCTGTAGTACTTGGCCCCAGCCGCAATAGCAGACAAGAGCTCATTGTATTTGGCAACGACTGGTGCAATGGGAGGAGTGACAGAGTTTAGAGCCCTGAAGTCTACCGTCTTACCATCGGCGTTAAGCACTGGCCACAAGGGCGCGCTGCAGATGGACTGCATAGGAATGACAACGTCCCACTGAACAAGAGCTTCAATCATCTTTCCTATACCTTCCTCTGCCTCATCAGGATACTTGTACTGCTTTTGAGGCAAGGGGTCTTACCCTCGATTAGCATGCAAGCACCTTTCACCCTGCCACACTCAATTTTATCTCGAATCCACACTTCAGGAAAAGCCTGAACCCACACGTCACTAGCAACACACTGCACAGGGGCAGGGGCTTTGATGGCAGCACAGCGGTGGCCTCGCAAACACTTGGCCGAGGGTGGCATAATGGGGCCAAATTGTGATATCAAAAAGGATATCTAATATCCTCCAAAGTCGGGCTAATAAACGGTGATAACACCTTTCACATCTTTGTAGGTTGAATGACTATATCTTTCTTAAAAAATCAAAAAACCTGGTTCTTAAAATTCACACTTAGACATACACCCCTCCACACACGCGCACGCACACACACGCACACACACACACACACAAAAATGGCAAATTTCAGCCTAGGACTGGTTGTTGTTGTTGTTGTTGCTGTTGTTGCTGCTGGTGCTGCTGCCACTGTTAACAGTGGTCTTATGAGCCCAGAAAAACTGATGGACTTACATTGAAAGTCCTTCTGTCATGGTATGAATAAAAATAGGATATAATAATAATGACCATAATGTGGAAAGAAGAGGCAACAGTAGCAACAAGTGAAGGAGCCCTTACTCAGCATGAGGAATTCTACATATCTTGGAAGGCTTTCCCCAACCTAAACATTATTGCTCAGAAAGGAATAAACAGTTCAAACTGCTATTGCCATTCATCAAGATCTCACATACCGAGGGATACACAAAGCTGCTCTCTGAAAACTAAAGTGAAATATTCCAGACATAACTCTTTCTTGCTTTGGAGCTGAGCACACTTTTGAACAGCTTTTTGAAGAGAGGTTAAGAGAAATCCCACCTCTTTCCTGCTTTGGGAGAACCTTCTAAAGTGATGTGATTGGTCACATTCCCACACACAGAGAGCTGAATTTGTAGTCACAACTATTCTCTCATACAGCAAATGCTATTACTCCAGTAAGCTGCAATTTTGTTTTTGTTTTTTTATAAAAAGATATGAGGAGGCAAATAGGTTGATAGAAACATTTGAATATCATTCATCCAAACCGAACTACACACACACACACACACACACACACCTTTGATAACTTGCTTGAGAAGGCTCAGAAATAATGAAATACAATAACTCCCAAAGAACAGTGCCTTCTTATCCTACCTAGAAAGCAAATTTTCTAGAAGAATGGAACCTCAACTGTTTAGAATGGCTTCAAGTATGCATGTTCTTCCTAACTGTTATAGGAAGCTGCCTTACAACAAACCAGATCATTGATCCATTTTTGCTTAGCATTGTTCACTCTGAACTTATTAGCATCGTAGGCTAGAATCCAGTATGACTTTTCATTCCCCACAAATTTGCATGCACTTTAGTACAAAGGCACTAAGAAACCAAGTTACTGAATTCCAAAGATATATTAACAGGACACTGGCAAGAATGCTTGACGCACATCAAGGGTGCCCAATGTGCATCATGGACCCAATGAGGAGCATAGCTCATCAATTCTGATTTGCTTTGGTCCCATTGCACATCAGCCCCTTTGCCAGCTCTGCTACATAGTTATGCAACAGCAGCCCTCTACTGAATGTGGACATTGCACATCTTCACAACTCTATTTTCTTGCAGATACAAGTCAGCTTATGAGCCCACAACACCACAACAGGATTCCAGCATCATCATCATCAATTTATTTATTTATATGGTGTCATCAGCATACGTAGTACTGTACGTATGAGTATGGTTTGGTAGTACTGTACGTATGAGTGGTTTAGAATTGTTAATTTGGCAATTCCTTGCTTTCAAGCTTATAATCTAAATAAGACAGAACACACAAGGCAGTAGTCAGTCAGGTATAATTTTACTGTAAATAGCAAATAGCCCTTATACAAATATATTCCAAACAGCATCTTGGCACACAAGTATAAGGCCAAAGCCAACAATTTAACAGGTCTAAAAATTGCATGTTTGTTATCATCACTCAATAAAAAGCACTGTTTTTCCTAATCAACAATGGGGAGATATATCTTTCTCTCATATCAATATAATCACTGCATTCTAAAACAAAATATCCTCTACAACTAAAAAGTTACAAAAGCAGAGTCAGTCATACTTTATTGTTGTATAGCCAATGGCCATCACAAACTTTACAACAGATAAAAATAGTATAGAAATTACAAAATACTTACAAAATATGGTTTAAAATAATAAAACAGTGAATATATATATAGACTATAAAATCACAGAATTAGAAATTATTTATTGAAGCCGCTATGCTTCTGATAAAAAGAGGCACGTATTTTCCTAGCAGCAATTGCAAACTGGGCAACTGAGTAAGTGACCCTTGCTTGTTTGTCCACAAGGAGCTCCACCACAATACTTTGAGGGGAACTGGCCCAGGAAGGATGGATCAATGGTATCACAAATCTTTGACGAGGTTCAGAATAAAGCGGGCAATATAATAGGTAATGAATTATGTCTTCTATTTGGTTACAACCAAACCCACATTTCCTCTCTGCAATTGGGATACGTTATATCTCCCCTCCAAATATGCAGAGGGCATCTGCTGAAACCTTAACTCTGTAAATGCCCTTCGGAGCTGCACAAAGGTCAGGTCTTCAAAGTAATGTGGCATTGCATGGTTGGTCTGAATGTAGGGGTACCAAATAGAAAACCGTGCCCCAACTATCCCCGCTCTGTCTTGTTTTGCATCATAGTTGAAAATCCAACTTTTAAGGTCCCTTTTGCTAAGTTTTAAATAGGTCTCTTCATTAAGCTGGTAACTCATTAGTTTGTTATGGCACTGTTTTGCCCAACCTCCAGCCCTTAACTCCTCCAACCAGCAGTATTTACTAATAGAGCTATCCTCAAGCTCCTTTAACCTGCACCAAAACCCTTTAAAAAGGCCCAAATCTATCCTGGCTGCTAATGAAGGAATGCCAAGTTCTGCCCTCAGATGTGCTCCTGGCACCCCAGGTGGAAGGCCCAAATCTGTCTCATAAATTGATTTTGTATCCTTTCAGACGACTTTAGCATTTTCTCCCCATATTTCAGCTCCGTACAGCATTTGAGGGATAATTTTAGCTGTAAATACCTTTATTACAGGTTTTATTAGTTGCCCTACTCTTGAATAAAAAAACTTTTTCAATGACCCAATAGATCGAGCACCCATAAGTTTAGAAACTTCCAAGTGTTGTCTCCATGTAAGTTTTGCATCAAAATAGAGCCCTAGGTACTTAAATGATTGTACTTGTTCTAGTGGATGGCCATCCAAGGACCATATACTCTTCCTGGGGTTTTTCCCAAAAAACCACAATTTTGGTTTTAGAATAATTAACAAACATTTTTTCTTGGCACCACTTCCCAAATTTGACTATCATCCTTTTAAGGCCTATTTTATTTTGTGATAATAGGACAAGGTCATTGGCATATAACAAAATTGAAATCTTGTAGTTGCCGATGGCCGGACGAAAGAATGAGGAGTCAGTCATTTCTGGGATCAAATTATTAATATAAAAATTGAATAGAAAGGGTGCCAGGATACACCCCTGTCTTACACCCTGGGATATATTGACAGGTTGGGTAAGCAGGCCATTCAAACCTGTTCTCACCTGTAAATAATTATCTTGATGCAATAGTTGGATAAGCCATAGCAGTCTTTTATCAATACTTGTTTTCTCTAGTTTACACCAAAGGCTATCTATTAAGTCAAATGCTGATGAAAAATCTATGAAAGCTGCATAAATAAATCTATTTGAACCCCCAGAGTATTTGTGTATGAGATGGTGTAGAGTGAAAGCTTGGTCCAACTGGTTTTTTCCTCTCCTAAAGCCTGCTTGTTCTTCATAAATAATAGAGTGTTTATCATCCCAATCTAAGAGTTTATTTGAGAGGTACCAAGTATATAGTTTAGAGGCTACATCAAGAAGACTGATAGGTCTGTAGTTGGAGGGATTTGTTGTGTCCCCTTTCTTAAAAATAGGCACTACAATACTTCATTTCCAGCCTGTAGGAATATTGCCTGTGGTATTAATGTATGTAAATAGATTTGCAAGAATAGGAGACCACCAATCTGAGTCAATGATAAACACCTCAGGTGGAATCATATCTTCTCCAGGGGCCTTCGCACTTTTCAAATTGGAAATCAATTCTTTTATTTCAGCAGAGGTAACAGGGGGCCACTCAGGGTATTTATTGGGAGTATGAATTTCTATATGATAAATAGCTGGGCTTCTTCCAAAGATGTGTTTAAAGTGATTAACCCAGACCTCTGGAGGAATTGAGGAAGCAGACCCGTAGCTTTTCCTATTAAGACCTCTCTGTAATAAGCCCCAAAATTTGGTGTCGTTACCTTCCATAAGGGCTAGGCCCAAGGCTTTCCAGTTGCTATCAATATAAGCCCTTTTTCCCCCTTGAGCATAACCTTATATTCTTTCCGTTTTTGTTTTAAATTATACATGGTTTCAGTAGTGCCATTATATTTCACCTTCTTTATCAATTTACACAATGCCCGTTTCATTGCCTTACATTCTTTGTCGTACCAGTTCTGGGGACCCACAGTGGAGGTTCTTTTAAATGGAGCAACCACACATGGCTGAAGTGTAGCAATTATATTCTGATAGATTTCACTGATAGCCTGAGATTTCTCAAGGGCTTGTAAGCGTAGTCCTTGGAGTTTCTCTGAGGCCTAATATTTGTATCAACTGTATGAGACCATCTGAGTTGTTTTTTGCCCTCCAAATGACCGATCATTTTAAGATCAGTAGGACTCCAAAATGATCCTCTTGCAAATTTAAAGACAGTCTAAGAGGAAGATGGTCACTTTCAGCTCTATTCTCACTTGTAAAAAATTGAATATAGGGCATAATAGAGTCTGACCCTAGAACATAATCCACCACACTTGAACCTTTATCAGATATATATGTGAGGAATCCTTTAGAGCTATCTAGATTAGTACCATTTAGGCAGATAAGATGAAATTTGCAAGCTAGTAATATAAGAGCCTGTCCCTTTTTTTTAAATTTTATCTTATCTTGTGAATATTTAGGTGCTTTGATAATAGCCTCCAAATCAAATCCTAATACTTTCCCCATAATAGAGTAATCACTCCCCGTTCTGGCATTAAAATCTCCACATACTAAGGCCAGATGATTGGGGCAGAGAGAGAATATCCAATCTAATGCTCTCTCAAGATTTATCTTGTGCAGCTTTGGATGATCTTGGGGGGAGATACACATTTATGCACAACAAGGGGTCAGGTTTGCACCCTTTTAGAATTATAGCCTGCCATAAATTTGTCTCTGAATCCAAGGCTACAATTTCACGCATCTCTATAGACGAGGAGATCAAAATGGCCAGACCTCCACTACCACGGCCTGCAGTAGATGATTTCTGCGCAGGCAATTCCCATGAACGGAAACCCTGCACGTTGAGAGAGTTTACCTCCATAAGCCATGTTTCTTGGAGACAGATTATGTCAAACTTCTGAAGATATCGAATAAAGTCTGCATCTGCCATTTTATTCCTCCATCCAGCAATGTTCCAGGAGATTAGTTGGATAGGCCTATGCCTCCTCCTATTGATTGGTAGTCAGTCCTCTGATGGATTTGGTATATAAGTAAAACTGCAGCCTGTGTGAAGAATAGAATCTCTATCGAAGGGCTTTATGCTGGTTTTTGGTTGGCTATAGGAACCTTTCTGTCCTGCGTACAATCTCTGATATCCTTGACCTCCATAATACTCCTCTACAGTGGTGAAGATTCTTTTTTGTGTGTCATTCTCAGTTTGCATTCTGACAAGATTGTGTTTGTTTCCAAAAATTCTTGGTTTTCCAATTAAAATATTATTTTGATAAGTTACAAACTGGGACATACTGACCTCCCACTAAAGTGTGGGTAACTGTATGAAGAACGGCTGTTATAACCCTTATGTTGTTTATCTATAAACTTGAATCTCTCCTGGGGGAAAGGGGAAAACCTCCGAATATCTGCTTGTCTCTCTTGTAATAGATTTTATTGTATTGGCGGGATGTGGTATATCACCTGTACTGTTGGATGTAACCTGATTGCTCACACATTCCTGAATTTGATTGCAAAGAGTTGATGACGTGAATCCCAAGACCACAGTTCCAGTAAGACCTTCCCCTGGAATTGTTTTGAGGATATCCATCTCCTCCCATTTGATGCATATACCGGATCGATGTTCAGTCTTTCAAGATGGCCTTCTTTCCCAAGAAGGATCCATATCTACTTCTTATCGTATGATTGTAGAGAGTTAAGATTGCTGGTCCTCCTGAGGAAGATGCTTCAGGGGTAATCTCCTCCGAATTTATATCATGGTGAGGTACTTTGCCAGTTCCTGATGGTTTGTTAATATATCTATCCTTGTATGTGTTTTTAAAAATTGATTTTTCATGGCAAGCATCTCTGTCCTTTAAGCCAACCTTTCCAGTTGGGTACTGTGGCTTCCCTTGTCTAAAGTAGTGTGTCTTCGACAAAACCTTAGATTTAGGCATAGAAGGCTGTAACTTCAGACCCCACTTGAATGAGACTTCTTTCTCTTAAATTTAAAGATCTGGTTCCAAAATCTATATGCCAAATCACTGTCTAAAAAGGAAAGGGGTTTCCATGCCTCTGGATTTTTTACGGTTTGTAGGATATATACAGGCACATTTAACGTCCTTTGAGTCCTCCCATTGGCCCAAGACACCAAGGATTTCCTTTAGTACTTCCCTCGACAGGAGCCAAATATTATTTGAACTCTTTAAAGGCCAGTTAAAGATAGTAATATGTCTCTCTCTAGTTGTCCTGTTAAGTAAGGGAGAGGTCTTGGTCTTGATCTTGGTCTTTTCTCCTTCATAGGTGACTTCCCACCATTCATCTATGATTAGCATATCTGAATTTGAAAAGAATAAGTTTGTTTCTTTGCTACTTTTATCATTTCCTCCACAGGTTGTAGCCTCTGGGGGTTTATCCGCATTTGTGTTCCAGTCATACATTATTTTTCCCAGCTGGCTTAGGGAATGTGAACTTTTTGCTATGGAGTTTGTGTTTTTTCCTCTTGTCTCTATTGGTGATTTTAAAAAAGTTTCCTGCGAATCAAGTAGCTTACATCTTGGTGGCTTGCTGGGGAGCCGCTTTTAATATTCCTAGTTCAATCATGGCTACGATTGTTTGCATTGTTACTTTGAGGCCCGATATTTCCTGTTTTTTAGAATGGAGATATTCAAAAAATTTCTCACTTGTTTGTGCTGAAAGGAAACACTGGTCACTCATATGAGAGTATATAATCCTAGCATGGTCGCTTTCAACCCCTTGGGAATTTTCTATAGATTCCTCCAACATTGAGCCATTTGCTATAGGGGTTGTGGAGTTAAGGTGTTTATCAATTATATCTCCTGCTGTTCTGGCTAAAACTCTGGGTCCGTGGACCAATTGCCCGGGGAGTCCTGCAGCACTTCTTTCACTGTGTTTGTTGGGGCTTCTGTATTACTCTTTGTTCCATTGGACTGATTAACCAGTGCGTTAAACTGAGTACCTGAGGTGTTACTACTAACAAATTAAGCACTCGTATCCATTAGAACACAATAATCTAGGATTGATTTCTGAGTGAGACTTCCATGAGTTTCCTTTGCCTGTGCCTCCTTTGCCTGACTCTTCTTTTTGTTATCATGAGCTCTCTGCGAAAGTCTTGACCATGACTAAGGTTGTCGAAATTAGACTGGCTCCGAAAGGTGTATAGAGCTATCAACAAACTCTGCTCTATAAATCCCTTTATACACCCATCCAGAAGTCCAAAAATCTACTCCTGCATCCTAGCAATACTTAGCACAACTTTCTGCAAGTTCAGCTTCTACTCCTCCTCTAGAGCACTTATTTCACTGTTTAAAAAAAGAAAATGCGATAAATGTATTCTTAAAAGAGACACAGCCACTCTTATGCTGCTGTTAACAAATGAGCTGGTGCATATGAACTGTAGCAAAGCTTGCTGTTTGTCTATGTAACTTCCAAGTTGACCAGCTGTTAAATTTACAGAACTCCCCAGTGTTTCTTATCTGTCTCCATATATCAGTTACTCCCGACTGCAATTTGTTCAAGGTCAGTCCACCAGAACTTCATTAGTTTTAAAATTCAAATAGAAAGCTGCTTCCTCTTGTGTGTTAAAAGGATAATTAAGAATATACATATACATATATCCGATAAACTTTTGATAAAAGCAATAAACTTTAAATAAAAAAGCGAAACTCTTGACTGCGTTATCTTACATGCTTCCGTGTAACCGGAACTATCCTCAACTAGTCTAGTTTTCTTAGGGGAACCTGGGGTGCACCTTGTCAAATCTGCCAAGGGAAGGGGTAATGTCATGCCCTGGATGACTTCCAATGCACAAACTCCACTCTGAGGTAGACAGCTGTGTTTATTTATGACAAACAAGCAACACAGCACACCTCTCCAAAAGTTGCTGAGACTACAAATACATGTTGAGCATAGGTTTTATACCTTCCCATATAAATTTAGTCACATAAAGCTATGATTGGGGAGGATCATCAATTAGATATTACCTCACAATGTTAGACAATTCTGAGACTCCCAGTTGTTTACCTCTCTTTCATCCTTGAAGCAAGAACATGTTTCTTGTCAATTATCTCTGAGCATTTCCAGTTCTCACGGCACCTTTTGGTGCTTTTGTTCCCCCCCCGGCCCATTCTTCTCCTCCTCTCCTAGATATATAGCAACATGGACAATGAAGCAGTCAGCCTTTTGATACTTTCAAATACACACACAAGCTTCAAACAGATGCAATGTTGCAATTAACAATTGGCCTTTGATACTTGGTAGCACTCTAACTAAAGTCTACCCCTTCCTCTACACCAGTGGCTCTCAACCTGTGACTAGATGTTTTTGGACTTCAGCTCCCAGAAGCCCTGAGCATTGACCATAGTGGCTGGGGCTTCTGGGAGCTGAAGTCCACAAACATCTGGAGACCCAGAGGTTGAGAACCACTGCTCTACACTAACTATCCTGCATACGTAACACACATCCAGCAAATACCTTATGACAGAAGCCACACACACTGAAAAATAATTAGCCTTGCCCATGGAAATTAAACAGACTTTTGTTAAATACAAAAGGGTATAAGACAGGGATGGCCTCTGTCACTGTTACTTTTTATACTGACATTGGAAGTATTATTAAAATAAATTAGGGAAAAAACATTAAAGTTATTACAATCAAGAATAAAAATATGGTAGAAAAATGTGGCAAGGAAAAACCCAAGAGTTATCATTCATTCTGTTTGCTCTGGCTGAAAGACTGGATTATACTTAAAAGAGAGAGTTTTTCAATTAGAGGGTTCCAATTTGAAGTTTGAGTAGCATGCCTTTTTCTGCTATGAGAAGATTAAAGCCAATGTAATTTCATTTCATAAGGTGTGCCATATTTACAGAGTGGAATAAGTAGAGGTTATGTTCTAAAATATCTATTTGGGTTCTAACTCATGAAACCTTTTTTTCAAGAGAAATCATAGTTAAACAAAAATGGTTGACATATGGAGATTTACTTAAGGTAAAGGATAATTCAATACAATTACAGTTTAATGAGGAGTTGAACTTTAAGGGCTTTGACGTAATATGGCTTGCCTATAGATTATTATCTGAAAGATATAAAATGGATAAAAAATTGATTGGTTTTGAAACTAAGGCTGACTTTGAGAATCATGTAAGTAGTGTTGATATAAACTTAATAGTAAAAATGTATAAGCTACTATTAAATTTTGAAACAGAGGAAGAACAATTAAAAGAACATATGGTTAAATGGGCCCAAACTGTGGGTCATTCAGTTCCTTTAGATTAATGGGAGAAGTTGGGGGTTAAGAACTTGAAGTTTATATTAACTTATGACCTGAAACAAAACTTTTATAATATTATGTAAGTAGTAGGGCTGTGTAGCTCCTGTCAAAAATGATTTATGACCCTCACATTTGTTTGATTTATGTCCTGTCAGATTTGATTGATTTATGACCTGTCAAAAGTGGTTGATTTATGACTTGTCAAAAATGACTGACACCTATCAATCTCCCTCCCCCAGAAGTAGTAGGGCGGGACACCTGGAATGGGCCGTGTCATAGAATCATAGAATCATAGAAATGTAGAGTTGGAAGAGACCACAACGGCCATTCAGTACAACCCCCTGCCATGTAGGAACACCCTCAAAGCACTCCCGACAAGTGGCCATCCAGCCTCCGCTTAAAAACCTCCAACGAAGGAGACTCCACCACACTCCGTGGCAGCACATTCCACTGCTGGACAGCCCTGACCCTCAGGAAATTCTTCCTGAGGTTCAGGTGGAATCTCCCCTCCTGCAGCTTGTATCCATTGCTCCTTGTCCTGGTCTCAAGAGCAGGAGAAAACAAGCCCACTCCCTCCTCAACATGATATCCCTTCAAATATTTAAACATGGCTATCATGTCCCCTCTCAACCTTCTCTTCTGCAGACTAAACATACACAGCTCTCTAAGTCTGTCCTCATAGGGCATGGCTTCCAGGCCCCTCACCATTTTGGCTGCCCTCCTCTGGACCTGCTCCAGCTTATCCATATCCTTCTTGAATTGGGGTGCCCAGAATTGGATGCAGTATTCAAGATGAGGTATAACCAAAGCAGAATAAAGTGGTACCAATACCTCCCTCGATCTAGACACCATACTCCTATTGATGCAACCAAGAATTGCATTGGCTTTCTTGGCTGCCGCATCACACTGCTGACTCATGTTCAGCTTGTAGTCTATTAAGACTCCTAGATCCCTTTCACATGTACTGCTATCCAGCTACGTGTCCCCCATCCTGTATTTCTGCATACCATTTTTTCTGCCTAAGTGTAGGACCTTACATTTCTCTCTGTTGAAATTCATTTTGTTAGCCTTGGCCCAGCTCTCCAATCTGTCCAGGTCCTTTTGAATTCTGATCCTGTCATCAGGCGTATTAGCAACCCCTCCCAATTTGGTGTCATCTGCAAATTTGATCAGCGTGCCCTCTATTCCTTCATCCAAGTCATTAATGAAGATATTGAACAGCACTGGGCCCAGGATAGAACCCTGTGGCACCCCGCTAGTCACTTCTCTCCAGGATGAGAATCTGCCGTTGGTGACCACCCTTTAGGTACGGTCAGTCAACCAGTTACAAATCCACCTGACAGTAGTCCTGTCCAGCCCACAACTTACTAGCTTCTTTGCAAGAATGTCATGGGGAACTTTGTCAAAGGCCTTACTGAAATCAAGATATACTATGTCCACGGCATTCCCTTCATCTATCAAGCAAGTAACTCTATCATAAAAAGAGATAAGATTAGTCTGGCATGACCTATTTTTGAGAAATCCATGTTGACTTTTCGTAATTACGGCATTGTTTTCTAAGTGATTAGAAACTGACTGTTTGATGATCTGCTCCAGGATCTTTCCAGGTACTGATGTCAGGCTGACTGGGCGATAATTATTTGGGTCCTCTTTTTTCCCTTCTTGAAGATGGGGACAACATTTGCCCTCCTCCCGTCTGCCGGAACTTCTCCGGTCCGCCAAGAGTTTTCAAAGATTATAGCAAGAGGTTCCGCAATGACCTCTGCTAGTTCTTTTAAAATCCTAGGATGCAATTCATCTGGCCCTGGAGACTTGAATTCATCCAGTGTGGCCAGGTATTCCTGTACTACCTCTCTACCTATTCTGTGCTGCATTTCCCCCACTTCCTCACCTGCTCCCCAACCGCCAGGTTGAGTGTTTTTATCCTTTTGGGAAAAACTGAGGCGAAGAAGGTGTTGAGGAGTTCTGCCTTTTCTCTTCCTGCTGTTATTAATTCACCATGTTCCCTGCGCAATGACCCTATCGTCTCCTTCTTTTTCCTTTTGCTGCGGACGTATTTAAAAAAACCCTTTTCATTGTTTTTAACGTCTCTGGCCAGCCTAAGTTCGTTCTGTGCTTTAGCCTTTCTGACCTTCTCCCTACATCTCCTGGCTACTTGCTTATAATCTTCTTTGGTGATTTTCCCCTTCTTCCATTTCCTGTACATGTTTTTCTTAACACTTAGCTCACTTAGTGTCCCCTCCCCTCCCATGTGGTCCAAGCCGTCCAATGGGGTGATTTCTAAATTGGGTTCTAATTGGGCAAGAGCAGAGCCACGTGATCCCTTCGGATCCATGCGGGCCAATCAAGGGCGATTTCTAATGAGCGCTGCCATTGGCCCAGCAGGGTCGTGTGACCCCTCTAAGAGCCCGCCCCACCACCCTCGACCAATAGGGATGGATTTGGACCCCTCAGAATCATGTGTGTCAAATCGGCCAATAGGAAGATGCCCTTTGAGAGATATATCATGGGGAGAGAAGCAGCCGTTTTTGCATGCCCAGACAAGTCCTGCAAAGACTACATGGAGGCTACTCCCCATAGGCAAGGGAATGGGAGAGCTCCCTTTCCTGCGCGCTATACTTGGCCTCTTTCACCTTTCAATATTCGACCTAGAAGGCAGTCACCGTTTGATGACCCTGAAAATGCACGCTCAACAGTCTGGAGATTTGATTCTGCTGACCACGACCCAGATCTTGAATGTGATTGCCATTGTAATTTAAAAGCAGTTATCCAGAGGATAGGGAAGATGGGAATTCCCGATACCCCACAGAGCCCAGATGAAATGGATGGTCCAGCCATTCAGACTGAACAGGCGATGGAGGTGGGAAACCCTGAGCCAACTCCACCTACGCTGGTTGAAGAGTTGATGAGCGAAAGCATGGATATTGATTCAGGCTATGAGAGCTCAAAGGTAAGAGCTTTTTTATTATTTAATATTGATGGGTGGGTTACCAGTTGCCAAGAAGAAAGGGGAAAAGTTGTTTTCTCAAAACCACCCCCACCAAATATGTATCTATATTATTTCTCTCTCCTTGTTTTCCACACAGGAGGTAGAAGACCTGGACACTGACATTGCTGAGAAACAACCTGACAAGAGTTGTGTGACTGTAAATGTTCCACCTGCTCCTGAGGAGTAAATATGTTTTCTGGTCTTTCTAGAAATAAAAAGTAGTTTGTATTACATCTGTGTGTTCGTACTTATTTAGCTGGGCAAATGGCAAGGCATGAAAAAATCCTAAGGGATATATATTATTCACCAGGGGAAGTTGGGAGCTTTGGCGGAGTGAACCCCCTCTTTCAGGAAAACAAAAAACAGAACCAAAAACTAAGGAGAGGGGAGGTTACCCAGTGGCTTTCTGGGCAGGATGCTTATACGCTACACAGACCAGTGAAAACTCATTTTAAGAGAAACAAGATTGTTGTATCTAAAGTGGATTCTCAGTGGCAGGCTGATCTAGTTGACATGCATCATTTTTCTAAATACAACAAAGGGTATAAGTATATTTTAACAGTCATAGATATTCTATCTAAATACACCTGGGCCTTAGCTTTAAAGGAGAAAACTGGTAGAGAAGTGTCCAAAGCCTTTAACACCATTTTCATGCAAGATGGAAGAAAACCTGACAAATTACAGACTGATTGTGGCTGGGAATTTCTAAATAATGCCGTAAGTTGTCTATTAAAAAAGCATAGGGTTCATCATTTTCTCACCAATAATGAAGTCAAGGCAGGGGTTGTGGAACGATTTAATAGAACTTTAAAAACCAAAATGTGGAGGTATTTCACAGCTTTTACCTATATTGATGTGCTTCCCCTGTTTATAAAAAGTTATAATCAAAGTTTTCACTGAACAATCAAAGCAAGGTCTGCAGATGTTAATGAGTCCAATTCTCTAGCAGTGTG
>CAOKZL010004425.1:0-29573 GCA_948472985.1 Iguana delicatissima
AATTGAAAAGTATCCATTATCAATGGACAAGCAAAAGCCAGAGTAACATCCACAGGATCTGTATCAATCATGGCATCCAAGTTGGAGCGGATCTGAGTGATTTTATCTGTAAAGTGCCGGGCAAATTGTTCACAGTGGGCCATCAAATGGTCTCAATTTTCCTCTCTTGGGTCTGTGTATAAAAAACCCCTAACCATTTGAAACAGCTCTGTCAGCTGGCTCTCTGCAGATACAATAGAGACAGAAAAGAATTTTGCCTTTGCTGTCTCTATTGCCACAGAGTAGGCTTTCAGATAAGCTCTAGCTTGTGTTCTGTCTGATGTGTTCTGAGTTTTCTGCCAACATCACTATAGTCTCCTTTTCACATGTTTCATCACCACCAGCTCCCTCGAAAACCAGGGGGATGGTCTGGCCAGGACTTCAACAGGACTGCCTGTCAAAGCAGTAGGAAATTCCCCAAGAGCCATCAGGAATCCATCTGGATCCATAAGTCTCCTGGGGTCTTAATGGGTCCCCCACCCCTGCAGAGGTTCTGAGTCCCAGTGAGTCTAAACCTCACCAGTTAGTGATCTATCCATGACAACGGAACTATGGATAGTTCCTCTACTCCCAGATCACATTTGCCCCACTCACCACAGAAAACAAGGTTTAGAGTGTGCCCAGCAGCATGGCTAGGGTCAGATACCATCTGGGACAGACCCATGGTTGTCATGGCAGACATGAAGTCCTGAGCTGCTCCTGACAGGCTGGTTTCAGCATGGATGTTGAAATCCCCCAGTACTACAAGCCGGGAGGATTCCAACATCAACCTCGAAACCACACTTGCTAGCTCAGGAAAGGAGACTGTTGTGCAGTGGGGTGGGCAGTACACCAATAGAATCCCTAATCTGTCCCAGCCCTCCAGCTTCAGATAAACACACCCAGAGAACTGTGGGATGGGGCACCCATGCAGGGGATAGAATTTCGATAGACTACTGCGTTTCCACCTCCCTGGCCCCTGGGTATCGCCTGCTACTGAACAGAGAATCCTGGTGGACAAAGCTGAGAGAGATGAACCCCTCCAGCCTCATCCAACCAGGTCTCCTGTAATGCATGCCAGGTCTACATGCTCATCCAGGATCAAGTCCTGGATGGCAGTCATCTTTCCATTAACTGACCTGGCATTTACCAGCAACATTCTCAACCCAGGGGTAGTGCTGCCAGGACCATCCAGGTTATTAGAGTTGGGGGATATTTTAGGGAGAACTAGCACCCTATTCTTGTCCTGTTCTTTAAAGTAGCAATAGAAACAAGGCAGGACAAGTTTTCTTCTCTGTTCTTTGCAGAGCTTGGAAAATTTCATTTGCAGTATGAGAAATATGCAGTCAGACAAACAGCCCAATCCCATGCATTTGTATTTGGAATTCAGTTCCAATGGTATTTACTCTCTCTTCCTCTTTTTGCATGTATATTTTTTAATAAAATACAAAAAATACAAAAAAAAAATACAATAATACAAAGCCTGTCTCTGTTTCCCTGCCCCTCCCTCTTTAGGTAGTTTAGGTAGGGCTGTGGAAGTCTCATAGCTGGGTTCCTAGAGGCTGTGAGACTCCTCCTAGTGGGAGGGGCAGCTTGAAAGTAAGGTGTGGGTCGGTGGGTGGGTGCCCTCTAGCCAGTTATCGAGGCTGCCCAGAGTCTACAGCTGGATTGCTATTGCCCTGCTTTCAGGGGGACTTTGTTCAAGACAACAACTGGTCAACCTGGGAGTCCTGTAACCATAACTGGAGAAAATGGCTGAAAATGTGCTGAATCCATCCCATCTCAACCAAGGGAGGTGGAAACAATCTAGTCCTTGCCTTGCCTTGATTTCATGCTGGCACTGTTTTTGTCAATGGGCTGCAGGAGGTTTGACTTTAAAACAACATGGCTCATCCCTGGACCTAACCCTCCTCCTCCCCTTTTAACTCACTTGCTGTCAGGTATTACCCAGAAATGAAGTTCTATGGTAGACTGTTCTGTGGTTAGATTCCTAAGATCAGCTGGAAGAAAGGAATTTTATTTTTAAAAAGTAATTTGTTGCTAGTGGCTTGTTATTAGTGGGGGGAAAATCTTATTGTTTTACTCATTATTTAAAGAGTGACTCATTATGTTTTTCTAATTATTTTTAAATCATACCTAAAAATTAAAAATGGTGAAAAAAAATCTGCAAATGACCCTCCAGCAACATTTCAGAAGTGATGAATAAACACTACCCATTACATTTGAAAAGTAATAATGCTACTAGTTGTTACTAAGATTGTTGTTCCCGTTATCCCTCCTCAAGTAACATGTGATAGATTACACTATTTATCCATAACACATTATTTCCAAGTTCTGACAAAAGGATATTACCCCTATTACCTTGAGGATGGGTAACTTTTGGCCCTTCACATGTCTTTGCCTATAATTCACCCCACTTCCTTTTTAGCATGGCTGGTGGCAAAGGAATGTGGAAGTTGTAGTCTGTAATATCTGTATAGAGAAGCAGGAGTTTACCGCATTTTACAATACCTTTCATAAACATCTACTGTCCCAGAAAGTGGGTGTTCCCTTTTCTTCTTTCATTTGAAACTGATTGTCTGAAATATGAAAAAATAAGATACCTTAACTTCCTTAACTTCCAAGTTTTTTAGTTTGTCAAGTCATGGCTTTCCATAGCAGTGCCTTTGTTTATACATTTTCAAATATGGTTGGCTGGAAAACAGCAATAGGTGTAATATGCTGCATCTGCATTTTAAAATTCCTGAATTTCCTGCTGCCATTCAGCATGTTCAACATTTGACAGAACCCCTCATGAGAGCACATCTTGCAGAGTAAATTAAAGGTTGCAAAGCAGTGCTGCATTCTGAACATGCAAAACTATAAAGACTATAAAACTACAGGGAGAGAAAGGCACCTGGAAAACTTTGAGAAATGTCTTCCATTATTTGGAGAGTGACACCAGAAAGTTTCTCAGAATGAAACAAGAAAGGCAGTTAATCTGCTCAATGGAAAGGAAAAAAAAAGATGCATCTGGACCAAGTTTGCTAACATTTAGTCAGGGGGCACAGGTATTGTTCATGAGGAATATCCTCTTGCTGCAAATTCCTATCCCAAATTCTCTAGTTAATCTCAGGTACTACAGTTGTCAGCAGTTCTTTTTAAAGAACCCAAGTGCTGTAATGCCTTATTTTCCTCCTTCTCACAAACAACTTTGTGTTTAACTTCTGAAGTACTGAGCTCTAGCTATGGAGTCTCTCCAGAGCTATGTAGAGGCACAGGAATGAAAGCACAACATTCAGATTTAGGTTTTGAGGAACAATTTGGATCGTCATTCAAGGCTGAGACTCTGAACAGCTACTGGAGAAAAGCTTTATGGGAGGTATATAGAGAGACCTATTGTTCTCTTTTTTTTTTTTACCTTTTGTCCATGATCCTATGGCAGGTCTACACATTTGTGACCCACTAAACTAAAGAATCTGGGGGGTGTAATAGTCTCAGTATTGGACCACAACCCTGGTGACCATAGTTCAATTTCCCATCCAATGATGGAAACTCACTGGGTCACTTGGGGTGTATCAAATACTTATGGTTCCAGAAAACCCTGTGATAAGTTTGCCTTAGGGTTGCCAGAAATTACTTAAAGACACAAACAATGATAAACTAAAGATAACTCCCAGCCTAATGAAGTAAATTCAGGGGCCTGACTGATCACTTCTTGCTATCTGATTGAAAAAGAAAATGAGGGGGAAGGAAACCACAGTACGTGGCTTGTGGTTGAAGTTACAAGTTAAGGAGGTGCCTACTCAGTGCTACAAGTAAAGTTTGAAGCGTAGACCTTAATAAAATGCAGATGTTTGCAAAAGACAATGAATGAGATAAGAAAGAAGGTATACCAAATACATGAAAGGAAGCTAACGTAGTTCTATTACCTAAAGAAGGAAGAGACTTCACTGATGTTAAGAATTACAGACCTATCTCACTTTTAAATACAGACTACAAGATATTTTCTGCTATTTTAGCTGAGAGACTTAAAAAGGTTCTGCAAGATAATATACATGAAGACCAGAACGGATTTTTACCGAAGAGAACAATGCGAAACAACATCAGGAGAGTATTAAATATAATCAAATACTCTGAAAGACATAATGAAAAGAAATTAGCTATGGTGTTTGTTGACGTGGAAAAGGCTTTTGATATGGTCAATTGAGCATTTAGGAAGAGGGTAATTAAACAGGCACAAGCAGGAGAAAAATTAATTTCTTGGATTGAAGCAATTTATAATCAGCAAATGGCGAGACTGATTATTAATGGAGAGAGAACAAAACAGATTGAACTCCATAGAGGAACAAGATAGGGCTGTCCTTTGTTGCCTTTGTTATTTATAATAACATTGGAAATTCTTAATAATATCATATGGGAAGAAATTACAGTAAGAGGAGTCCAGATAAAGAAATATCAGTATAACCTTAAAGCATTTGCGGACGACCTGGTTTTGTTTCTAGAGGATCCTCTCAGCAGTATACAAGGATTGATGAATATTATTCAAGAATACGGAGAATACTCAGGATTTAAGATAAACAAGGATAAGACAGTATTTATAACAAAAAACATGAGAGAGAAAGAAGATATGGAATTCAAACAGATAATGGGATTTAATAAAGGACAGAAAGCAAAATATTTTGGAGTTTGGATTTCCAAGAGAAACAATGAGCTTTTTCAAAATAACTATGAAAAAAAGTGGAAAGAGGTATCTAAAGATTTAGAGGAATGGACTCAAATGCGATTATCTATGTTGGGAAGAATGTCTGTCATAAAAATGAATGTGCTACCAAAGATTAACTATCTTTTTCAAAATATTCCTGTTATCACAAATGCTAAGCCTTTCATACAATGGAAGAGAGATATAACTAACTTCATATGGCAAGGTAAAAAACCAAGAATAAAATGGAAAGTCTTGACTGACATACCAAGAAAAAGAGGCTTCGGACTACCAGACTTACAAGTATACTTTAAGGCTGCAGCATTCACTTGGATAAAGGACTGGATGGATTTACCAAATACGAGAATGCTGGCTTTAGAGGGAGCAGATTTAAGGATGGGATGGCATGCCTATATGTTCTATGGAAAAGCGACAATTGATAAAGATTTTATGCATCATTTTGTAAGGAAATCATTATATAAAATAGGGAATGATTATAAGAATAAGAACATTAGGCAGCTACCCACCTGGGTCTCCCCTAAAGAAGCTTTTTTGGAAGATGGTCAGACACAGAAAAATGGTTGCGATATGAAGATATATTGGAGAAAACAAATACAGACATAAATACAAATGTTTTAAAGATGAAATCAAGAGAGAAATTGGAAATTGAAGGTATAAAGTTAAGCTGGTTTCCCTACAGACAACTACCAGAAAGATTTCAGATGGATGTGAAAACCCAAGGAATAGAATAGAAAGAACAAGAGAATCTGTTGAAGCTTTTACGAAAAAATCCACCTCATTTACTTTTACGTTTATATCAAGAGATATTACAACAACAATGTGAGGATGAGACAATTAAAATAGCAATGATACAATGGGCACAGAACATTGGACACCCAATTCAGTTGGAATGGTGGGAACAAAGCTGGCAACAAACAAAGAGGTTCACAATAGCTCAGAACCTTAAAGAAAACTATTATAAGCTTTTTCATAGATGGTACATGACACCTGAAAAATTAAAGATAATTTATAAGACGGGTACAGGTCAATGTTGGAAGTGTCAAAAGACTGCAGGCACACTATTTCATATGTGGTGGACATGTTCTAAAGCTAAAATGTATTGGAATGAAATTCATAAGATAATATGTGGTGTATTGCAGGTTCAAATTGATAAGACTTCTGAAATATACTTGTTAAATATGACATATATGTTAGAGGGAACTTCGGTAAAGAAATATTGGAGAATAATACTGTATATGGTCTCGACTGCCCGTATTGAATTTGCAAGGCTTTGGAAAACTGATGTAATACCAACGACAGAACAATGGTGGACAATTTTTATTGAAAATAGAAATGCAGATATTGTTTCACAGAGATTAAAAGGGAAATCAGATGATGATATCTATAAAGAATGGCAGATGATTTCGGAAGCGAGATGGGTCTTGATAGGGAATAATACATAATTCATAGTATTAAAGGTTCTTACAAGATAAAATTCAGAGAATATCATGGAACAAGTAAAGTTGAGTAGAAAAACAGGAACTAACGAATTAAGTAGATAACACTAACAATTTATTGTGGTGCATTGATAACCCTTCAATGGAATGATAAAAATTGTAATCCAGAGAGGAAGGAAGACAGTTGTAATATGACAATTAAGAATACAATGATAATTGTTTGTTTTATATGTTGGAACTGCAATAAAACCAGTTTAAAAAATGCAGATGTTTGAATTAATCCCTAGATAGCTATGTTTGGGATAATGGATGTGTTTGCTACCTCAAAATTCTTTACATTAGGACAGAAATAGCTTACGACAATATACTATGGCTGGGAAATGCCATTCCCCCAACTCCTGTGATCTCATAGGGAAGTGGGAAGTATCCCTGAAAATTAAAACTTCCTGGGGTTTCAAGCTTGGAGCCCCTGATTCTACTGTAGCACTACCAGCATAATCATGCCTGATTATGCACAGGATATTGCACATCACCCAAGCAGTGTTACCCCCACACACACTACTTGGGAAATTCCCTGGCAAATTTACACAAGAATAACAAGATACCTGTTATAATGCATGGCTGAGGCACTATGAAATCAGCATATCTGCACAGTGGAGCAGTGCCCATTGTTCAATAATTCTTTGTGAACTGCAAAATGGAATAAGATCCTTTTCTGTAGCCATGAACATCCAAAACCCCTAAAATTCAAAATGTAGCACATCAGAAAGTTGTCACAGAAATAATGTGCAGAATTTCAAAATCAATCCAGGACAAATTTTTGTTTATGTGTCCTGCCTTATATCCAAGGTTCTCAGGATAATAAACAATAAAATCAATTTGAACAGTTTGAAAATGCTTTAAAATGAGACGGATTTAATAAATAAAAAAATACTAAAAATATTAAAAGGGCATTGAACAAATTAATACTTAACAGAATTTAAAACTAGTTAAAACATAGAACCATAGACTTGGAAGGGACAACAAGGACCATTCAGTCTAGCTCCCGGCCATGCAGGAATACACAGTTAAAGCATTCCCAACAGATGACCATCCAGCCTCTCGCCATTTCTGCACGGGCTTAAAGAAACAGTGCAGAGCGTCCTCCAGGGAGGACGTCGGCACCTGAGAGCGGACTGGGTCAAACCTACTTAGTATAGTTTCGCACCTCAGCCCGCTCCGGAACGACCCGAAGTGGTCGTCCAGCATGCTTTCGAAAGACCGCTTGAAACAGGTCTTTCAAAAGCACAGAGTGCGCCACTCCATGCCCACAGTCTTGTGCAGATTTGTAGGCTCGCGCCAGTGCGAGCCTGCAATCTGCCGGGGGGGTAGGCTGGCGAGCTTCAGCAGTTGGTGGAGAGCCTCGACCAACCGGAAGCCACCATTTTCATCCCCGGAGCAATGCGGAGCAGCGGCCATGCACTGCTCCAGACCAGCCTGGACCCAAGCATGGAGCCAAGAAGTCCAGTAAGTACCGGCACGGGGTGATTCCCTTGCCCCGCAAGGAAATGGCCTCTATTTAAAAAAGAAAAAGACTCCACTGCAATCCAAAGGAAGCATATTTCACTGGTGAACATTTCTTACCATGAGAAAGTTCTTCCTAATGTTTAAGTTAAATCTCTTTCCTATAGTTTGAAGGCATTGCCCCATGTCCTAGTCTCTGAAGCAATAGAAAACAAGTTTGCTCCAACTTGACATCCCTTCAAATATTTAAACTGGGCTATCATGTCACCCCTTACCCTTCTTTTCTCTAGGTTAAACATACACAGCTCCTTTAGCCATTCCTCATAGGATATGCTTTCAAGGCCTTTTTACCATTACAGTATTCCAGGTGGGGTTTGACCAAAGCAGAATAGAGTAGCACTATTACTTTCCTCAGCCTACACACTATACTCGATGCAGCCTAGAATTGCATTGGCTTTTTTAGCTGCTGCATCACGCTGTTGAATTATGTTCAGCTTGTGGTCTACTAACACTCATCTTAGATCTCTTTCACATACACTGTGGTCAAACCAGGTGTCATTTTTTTTTTTTTTGGTCTAAGTATATGACCTTACAGTACCAATGGAAATTTATTTTGTTAGTTTTGGCCTAACTCTCTAATCTGGAGCTTACTAAACTTTTCATGTTGGTGACACACTTTTTAGATATGCATCATTTCTCAACACAGTAATTCAGTAAGTAGTTCAGTAAGTGGAGATAGCTGGTCCACCCAGGTTTGGCCCTCTGCTGTCCTTGTTGGAGTCTTCCTCAGCCTGGGGCAGTGGCAGCAGAGGCAGCCCCTTCATCTAGACCTGGCCCACCATGGTGGCAGGAGAGGCAGCCCCACCACCCATAACATATGTGCAACAGACCTGTACACTGCAGCTGACACACAGTTTGGGAAACTCTGCTCTAGTCTGTTAAGATCATTTTGAATTCTGATCCTCTCCTCTGAGGCATTAACCACTCCTCCTAATTTGGTGACATCTGCAGATATAATACTATCTATCTTCTCATCTAAGTAACTGATAAAGATGTTAAATAGCACTGGAACCAAGAGAAAACCCTGTGGTACCCCACTAGTCACTTGTTTGAAGAGCACACTTGGAGACCACCCTTGTGATTCAGTCAGTAATCCAATTACAAATCCACTAACAGTAATATTGTTTAGTCCATAATTTACTAGCTTGTTTACAAGAATATCATGGGGGACCTTGTCAATGGCCTTATTAAAATCAAGATATACTATATCCAGAGCATTCTCTTCATTGATGAAGCTTGTAACTCTATCAAAAAAGGAGATAAGCTAAGTCTGGCAAAACTTGTTTTCCACAGCATTCCTTTCTCAGTGCTTAGAGACTGACTGTTTATGATCTCCTCCAGGATTATTTGTGGAATTAATGTCAGGCTGACTAGACAGTCATTGTTTTGGTCTTCTGCTTCCCCTTTTTGAAAAGGGAAAATCTTCTCTGGTCTGCTGGGACTTCTCCTGTTCTCCAGAATTTCTCAAAGATTATTGCTGATTCGGAGATTATTTCTGTCTGTTCTGTTAATACCCTTCGATGTAGTTCATCTTTCCCTATAGTTAAAAACAATTTAAACAAGTTTAAAAAAAATTAAAAATATGCATCTGAAAATTTGAATGAAATCAATTAAGTACAAAGTGCTTTAGTAAAAAGCCATGTTTTTACTTAGCACTTTAATGACACCCCTGTTCTATACCCTCCAATAGTATATTTCTCCTACTGATGGGACACACAAAGGAGGACACTTCCAGCAGATCTCAGAAAGAAAGATCTGAGTGAGAATTTTCCCAAAAGCATTCATTCGTTAGATTACTTGAACTGATAGCACAGCACAGCAAATATGATATAATAGGTATCACTGAAGTCTGGTGAGATGAGTCTCATAATTGGAATTTAGCAATAAATCAAACAGGAAAGAGGAGGAGAAGCAGCACTGTATGTCAAGGAAGTTTACACCTGTGAAGAGATCTGACTTAAATCTGAGAGCATCTGGGTAAAAATTAAGGGGGAGAAAAACAACAGTGATGTGAGGTCTACTACAGATTACAAAACATTCAGAAAGGAGAGATAGTGTAGTAACGGGAGAGGTCAACTATTCTGATATTTATTGGAAATCAACTCTGCCAAGATTATAAGGTCCAACAAATTTCGTATTTGTCTTGCAGACAATTTCATTGTCCTGAAGGAGGAAAAGGCAATAAGAGAAACAACTATTTTAAATCTGATCTTAAACAACACTGATGACCTGGTTAATTGGGTGGAAGTGGCAGGATACTTAGGTGGAAGAGTTACCAGACCATACACTGTTTCCAGCCTACCCACCCCAATCTGATATGGTTTAATTGGCAAAATATGGTTTAATTGGCAAAATACATTAATTGGCATCAATATAAAATGGGCCTGAGGTAACTGTAAGGCCAAGCTGGGCAGAGGAAAAACACTGGCTGAACATGTGTGCTGCAAAGTAGGTCAGAAGATCCCCTCTAGGCGAAGCCAAGGTTATTGTCAGGGTAATCACCAGGTACCTTCAGAGATAATAGGCTTAAGCTAAATCTGTAATGTCTCTTCCACCATACAATAGTGACAGGAAGTTCCCACCAAACCACTGGTTGTTTCAGCCCTTCCTCCTAGGACATGGACATTTCCCTTCATTGTGCCTTTACCTATCCACCAGTACAGATCTATTACAACAGCCATTAACTCTTTGCCACCTAACACTAAGACAATTAACTCCATCTGGACCCCATTGTCCACGTTGCAACCTCCATTGTTTGCCCAGCTCATGCCCTCCAGGCAGATTTTTGTAATAAAAACCCTTCATTTTGAGCAGTCAGATGCAGTATCTCACTTGCTCAATGACACACTGTTGCTCTGATTCCCAAATGAGTATTGTCCTTAGGTGCAAGTCAACACCACAATGCTGCTTTTTCGCTACTCTCCAGACCAGTAATTATTGCCCATTCTCTAAAAAAACTATGCTATCAACAACTTTCTTCCCTTTATCCTTCGATTAGCTCTTGTGTGAGTGTGTGAGAGCTTGAATCTTTTGCATGCATGATTGAACTCTTTAATAAAACACATTTTAATTTATTTTGGAATCTCTGGTTGGTTCTTTCCTGCAAGGACCCCCAGAAACATTGATGGAAGATCTCATTAGGTTACCCTCTCTTGCAAGCCTCCTAATTGAGCTAACTAATTCCCCATAGTCACGTGGAGGTACTAGCGTAGTAGGTGGACCCTTGAGTCACCCATATTTTGAGATAACATACACCCCCACACTTCAATATGGTTTAATTGGCAAGTTTAAGGTGTGTGGCATCTTCTTAGAAAAAAAGGAAATTCTGTGGCTCTATCACAGAAGTTCCATGGGAAGGGGATTATTATCAGGGCAAATTTAAGTTGTTGAACTATGATTTAATTGGCAAAATATATTTATTGGTGTTAATATAAAACTTGTCCTCCTATAGCTATAACAAGAGGAAAACACGAGTGCTGAGATATACCCCCTCTAAGCATAGCTAGTCATAGCCAGGAAATCACCAGGTAACTCCAGAGATTAACGACTTTGCCTCTTGGACAATAGCAACTGGGAAATTCCCACCAAACTGCTGATTGTCTTAACTCTTCTCTCTTCAGCCTGCAAACTTTCCTGTTATCCCCAAACCTGTCCAACAAGCACTGAGCTATCAGGCAACCATTAGCTTTTTGTCACCTAAGGCTGAGACCATTAGGCTGTTCTGGACCTCATTGTCTATTCTGCAAATGCCATTGTTTACTTGGTCAGAATATTTTCTTGATCTGTATTCAGGTGTTGATGTTGAAGTCACAAAAATGGAAGAATATTTGGAGAGACAAAATTTACCTAAATTAATAGAAGAAGAAAAAGAACATATTAATTTAAGATTACTACCATGGAGATAGAATAAGTTATTCAAAAATTAAAAATGGGGAAATCACCAGGATTAGATGGATTCGGTACTCCTTATTACTAATGTCTGAAGGAAGAATTACTAATTACTTTGCAAATGGTAATGAATGGAGTTTTGGAGATGGGATTAATTCCCAACTTTTTGAAGGAATCTATGATTACATTGATTCCAAAAGAAGGGCAAGAATCTAATGTTACCAAGGAATTATAGCCTGATCTCATTATTGAATAAAGACTGTAAGATATTTGCATTGGTACCAATGGAAAGATTGGAGAACTTACTGAAGAAATATATAAATGAAAATTAAAGTGGATTTTTACCAGGTTGACAGATGAAAGACAATACAAGAATTCTGATAAATATGACTGAATACTTTGAAAGCCATAATGAGAAATAAGGTGCACTATTTTTTCTTGATGCTGAAAAAGCCTTTGACAATTTAAACTGGAACTTTCTCTTTAAGATGTTAGAATACATGAACTTTGGATTTAATTTTTTGGCTTGGATAAAAGCTATTTATTCTAATCAATCAGCTAAAATTATAGTTAAGGGAGATACAACCAAGTGTTTTCCAGTTTATAGAGGAACAAGACAAGGATGTCCTTTGTCTCCACTTTTATTCATTTTGGTGCTTGAGGTGATGAATTCTGCAATTAGAAAAGATAGTGAGATTACAGGAGTTAAAATTAGAAAGCCAGAATTCAAATCAAGAGCTTTTGCTGGTGACTTGATAATAATGCTTCAGAATCCTTTTGAATCAATAGTGAAACTACAAGAGAAAATAAAAGAATTTGGAAGGTTGGCTGGTTTGAAGAGAAATAAAGAGAAGAAGAAAATTGTCATGGGCTTCCAGGACCTAGACTCAGACTCAGACTTTGAGGCAGCAGAACCTGCTCTGAGCCCTGACACAGAGACTGCTGCAGCAGAACCTGCAGATCAGACAGTACCTCCATCTGCCCCAGGGACAGAAGTGTCAACCCCAGCAGGGAACTCTGCTCACTCTGACACAAAGAGTGATCTAGCTGTATCTACCTTTGCCCAGTATAGACACCAAAAGGGTCTCCTGTGCCGGTCCCAGCAAATTTATGCCAAGCACGAATTAATCAGGCACCAGCTGCGCTGACCCTGGAGATTATAAGAACTGAGCCTTTCCCCCTAGCCTTTGTCAGCAATCAACTGACCATTTCTCCCATGCATGCTTCTGTTTGCTTCTCTTGCCTGTGTTTCTGCCTTGGGCTTGTGTTTGTTTTTGCCTGCCTCTGATTTATGGACATAGTTGGAACCCTTATTGCTTCTCATTTGCAAAGCTGTTTCCTTTCTTCAGTAAACTGACCTGTTACTGTAGTTTCTAGTCCGGATCTGTGGTATATTAGATATCATTTGATATCAAGAATTTGGCCATCACAAACCGTTCCTCTCCACGTGCTTGCGAGGCCCCCGGACAAGCACGCACATGAGCACGGCCAAAAATAGATGAACAATACAAAATAAATCCAGGCAGGCCAGCAGTTGCCGGAATGCCACTTCAGGAGACCTCCAGGCAAGTACACTTTAAAGTCACATTATGTATGCACGCAGCGTACAAAAGATCCCCTGCCCTGAGCAGGCAGCTTGACGAGCCAAATATACAACTCTCAAGCACTCCGTGTTTGCATACTGTCTGCACTATTGACAACTCTGTCATAATTCAACCGTGCTAAATGCTGACCTTTCGGAGGCCTTGTCTCCAGCCTGAAACCCATTGTCTTCCCCGGGAACGGACTAGCCTACAGGGACATTTTCCCCTGTAAGACCCCCTGATTTTGAGCGCTTCTTCGGATCGCTCCTGGTTTCCATCCCACCTTGCTGCTACTCCATTTGCTGAGCCTTCCCCTCAGCCTCCACATGTTGAGAATCTCCGCTTCAACAGACTTTTCTTCTGACTACCCGAGCTTCAGGATCAGATGTAGTATTTCCCCTGAAAAATGCCTCTTAAAATCCTCTATCCAACTCCTACCTTTCTTTCATTAGGTCTGTGTGAGTGTTTGCATACATACGAATTGACTGTGTTTCAAAATAAAGGAAAACAATTATTATTTACTTCTGCTTGATTATTGACTCGGCCTGACCCTGTAAACATTGGGTCCAAGATCTCGCTAGGTTGCCCTGCCTCTTGCATTGCTTAGCTTGTGCTCTAGCTAATTCCCATTCCCCATTATTGTGAGCACATTGAGGTGTCCCTCACGGGACCCCAGAAATCAGGGTAACAGAGTGGTGGAGTAATGCGGACATCCCCTGTACCCCTAATTTGAGTGGGAGTCTCAAACCTGCTCAAGTCGGGCTGGTACAGACATAGGGAATGGCTGAATGCGAGTCTTAAAGTGATAGGAACACGTGTGAGTGACTTCTGTGTGTTTGAGCTCCAGGAACTATTCTGTCTGGGTTGTAAATCTGCACCCCTTTCTCTCTTGGTTTGTGTGTGGCAGCCGCCCCGGCTTGGTCACTGCTGGCCCTCAGGCAGTGAATCACAGTCCGATAGCAAAGGTTACGCACAAACTGTCCCGGGAATCACCTCCCTAACTTGGGGACTATCACGGGCTGGGATCCAAAGCGCTAGGGCGTTAGGGACAGTCCATACTCACTCCATATACATGGCAAGGCAAAACAGCACTCAGGGAAGAAATCCCCCCCCAGAGAGTAAAACACAAGTGCATCCCATTCAGAGCGTAAAACACAGGTGCGTCCCATTCATAGTGTAAAGCACAGGTGAGTCTCATCAGAATTAGAACTCGGGTGCATCCTGATTTGTAGGAAAATAGGTGCGGGTGGTGAGTCCCGACCTAGGTAAGGGTTTCAGAAGATTTTCCCAAGGTAGAGGAAGGGCCCCCTCACCCAAAAAAACTGTTAGGGACGGTTCAGTTAGGTTCCTCTCCCTTTTCCCCTGCTGCTTGGCCAGGCAGCATAGTAAGTTCCTTGAGAATTCGTTTTCCCCTTCATTGTCAGGTGAAGTCCCAGTGAAGGTTTTCCCCAGAATCTAGGTGATTTTCCCTATCCTTGAACCATGCCCTCGCCCTTTTGCCTCTAAGCTGTTGAGGTGGAAGGCTGGGCTTTGATAGGCAAAAGCGACATTTTTCTGGCAGGCTGGAGTTAGGTTCCCAAACCTCTTCCCTAGTTAAGTTCCGCTGAGTTCGTCTTCCTAAAACTCCCCCATGGGATCTCGGTGGTTCTTCCAGTCACTCCACATCCTGGTCCCATCTGAAGGTTAGACAAGTAGGAAAAATGGAATTGAAGGGCCTCGTGTTAGAGAAGGAGGTCAAAGGAAAATTAGAGAAGTGGGTTTTGAGCAAAGGAAAATGCGCCTGGAAGGAAATGAGTTTCCAGACAGCAGATCCTTTTGCTACTTTAAGAGAAGCATATGCTCAGGCTTGTAGGTCCAAGAACCCGTTCGGGCCATCCAAAGATGTGTTGGCCGCATGGGGACTTTGGCTTATGGCCAGAGATGCATCCCGTACCCCGGTAGAGACCAGAGCCAAACTTGTAGAGTCTGATAAGGAAATTGCCTGGCTTCATGCCGAGATAGAGGCTCTGTGAGTGGACAAGGTAACATTTCCGTCCGTTGCACAGGCCACTTCACAGAAACTTAACACTGCCACCCTACAGGCTCAGACTTGGGAGGACAGGGCTCACTCACTAGAAGCAGAGTTAGCCCACGCCCGGTCTGCTGCCAAGTTCGTGGTTGGGCAAGTTAAAGAACAACAGGAGGCTGTCAGCCACGTGGCTTGCCTTAAGCAAATTGAGGCTTTGGAGAACCAGCTCCACACACACAGGGCATTAATTTCTGCTGTCTGCCCGGAGCTTCTCCCCTCATTTCCCCTTGATGCCTGTGGGGAGCCGTTGCCAGAAGACGCTCTGGCCACCCTTCCCCACAACCCGGACTGGAGTGACCACAGAGTCCCAGTCTAACCAGTAGAAACTAGGTCCATGACAAAAAGGATTGCCCCTTCAGGAGAGGGAGGGTCCAACAGAGCAGAAGTGCGGGAGACTCAAGAGATAGAGACCAGAGTCCCCTGGAGAGCCACAGAAGCCAAAGCTATTGAGGACCAACTTGGTCCTTTGAATAAGTCGACTGGGATCTTGTGGCTTAATGCTGTGATCCACTCACACCCCACAACCAATGGCCAAGATTTAATGCAGCTGGCCAGGTTGTGTATGTCCCTGTCTGAGCTCCCCACTTTAGAATCCACCGTGGTGGCTCGAGGCTTAGTGAGACTCGAGGCCCACGACTGGATGAGGGAGGTCATAAGGATTCTGTGGCCAGGGCAAAGCGCTAGTGTTCTGTACGTTATGGAACAGCAGAGTCCCAAAGAAAACCCAGAAGCATATGTGCCACGGAAACAGCTCCTGGCCATTTTAGCGGAAAAGATCCCTTTGGTCCCAGGAGGGTACAACTTTAATCATGTGGAGTTCAAGACTCTTCTTTATGGAGGTCTTCTTTACGGAGGTCTTATAACAAAGATGGCCCTAGGCTTGATAGACCCCACAACTATAGGTTGGGAGGAATTTGGGAACAACCTCCTGTGGGTCGCTGACCTGCTCTCTGAGGCTGGATCCCTGAAACCCCTGCCTAAGCCTCACCGAACAGACGCAGGGAATTGGGAGCCCATATAGGAGGTAACATACTCCAACTATGGACCCCATTCCCAACATAGGAAGACAGCTCTGAATTCTGTCCCGAAGGGAAACTGGAATTCACACACCCCTCCAAGACAGGATCACAGACCTAGGCAGGAGCATTGGCAGGCCAGGGACTCCCGCAGTCAGCCCAGCAAGGCCGGGAATTTTGCTCCCCTGCCTTCAGCTCCAAAAAAGGCCACAGACAATGGTGCTCCCAGGGAGATGTCCGGTGGCTATGACCCTACTGCCCAGACCTACTCGGCTGATCGAGTACAGATCTGGGGAATGTTGAGGAAACTCGGACTGGACATGAGCCAGTTTGATGGGAGACCCACGAGCAAGCTCCTTGATGCCATAGAAAGGCATTTATAGTGGGGAAATAGCCAACCGGTCAATGCAGTGACCAACAGTCCCCCTCCAGCTGGATACTAGCCTGACTTAGAGCTGTCAGGATAGGGGTGCCCTCGGTCCCAGGATCTCCCCCAAAGGCTGGGGACTTGACTGAAGCCCAACAAATGGGGTAGATAGGGCACTGGGACTAATAGGGAAAAGACCCCCCCCCCGCAGACTCCAGAGCAGCGCTAAAGGTGCTGCACCCAAACCTAATAAGACAGGGTGAGCCCACCCCAGACGCTATCTGTTTGAATGGGTACAGCAGGGGGCGGGACCCAATCTAAGTCCTTCAGAGGACACAAGCACTCAATGCGTACTAACACAAGGCAGATTGCCCCTCCCCCTGACATAGCCCCGAGTGTGAATCCAACCACCTCTGAAACAATAGCGCTTTCAGAGCACTGAGAAGGATCGCGCCAGGCTAAGGTTCAGGAGGAAGCCCCCACCAAATTTAACAAGGCACAAGACATTGCCAGCCCGTGTGAGAGCCAGGAAGAGGAGAGCACGCAGCCAGGGGAAGCCAGCCCCAAGCTTCCAAAGCTTGCCATTGTACCTGCTCTGAGCCCCCAGTTAGAAACCTACAGTTTCCCCCAAGACTTTCTTGAAACCTTGGCAGACAGAGTCCACCCTCTCCATGCCCTCTTTCAAGGGAATTTCCTGTGTGACTGGGGATTCAAGCAGCAAAATGCTCCTGCCCAGCCAGAGCACAGGTTAGCAAAGGCACTCACCCTGGCACACCCTGACTTGACACTACATACTCCCCTTAACTGCATTCCATCAGGGGAGATTTCAACCACTGTAAGTCCCAAATACCACATGGAGGTGGATGTGCCTACTGCCTTCCCTTCCACAGAGCTATACTGGTGCCAGCTTACATTCACATTCCGTGGCAGCCAACACCTTTTTACTCTGGCGATCTTGAGAGGGACCAAGACAGTCCATGGCTCTGTCTCGATCACCATCCTGCCACGAAATGCAGTACTTCAGGAGACATTTGGGTCAGATACCAGCCTCCACTTTGATTTGGCCAAAAGGGTCTCAAGCCATGAGTGGGCACTGCCACTCTTGCAAGTAATTTCAGAGACCCACAAACAAACACATTCAAAGGACTGGAAGGGAAAGCCCCCAGACTGAGCAACTCCCTCCTTTGTGCAGCAGCCAAGGAGCAAAGCAACAGCTCCACTTCCCTTCATGGGATGGCAGCCACCTTGAAGAAACACACTCAAGCAAAGTTTCTCCTTTTTGTGTATATAGTTTGTCTTAGTTGTAGTTGAAGATTTTAAACTTCTTCTCCCTTTTGCTACAAAGGCAACATAGCTCCAACCTTGAACAACAAAGTGTCATTCTGTCATTTCAAATTTTGTTAGTTTTCTGTCTTGCTGGTTTAGTATTTATCTGGTTGCCTGTTCCATCAACATTGGGTACAGTGCTTTCAAAGTATGGGGAGTTTCAGTTATGGTAATGCTTCTGGATATATTGTAATCCCGGTCAACTACTCAGTAATGGCTCAGATAACTAATGATTGCTTTTGTTTGAGGACCCACTGTCCACAAGTCACTGTATTGCCTAGAGGTGCGACCGTTATCATTAACCGCACCGCCGGCAACCCTTGCTTTTGTGCACAGCAAGTTCAAGATTGTTTTGGACAGATTTTTAACTCAGTAAGGAGATAAAAGATTATATCTTAGAGACCGGATACATGCCCACAGAATCCAAACTAGTCGGATTCCATGTTAAGGATGAGATCTCCATGTGTACATGGCTACGGAATCTCACCCGCCTAGCACACAGAGTATTGGAGGTATCACAATGCCTCCATCAAATTGCCTTGACAGTTAACCATTCCGCCAAGGTGATTGTCGAATCATCCGAGGATTTGGAAGTGAACTCCCAACAGTGGTGGTGGGATACCTTCAGTTGGTCCTCAACCGGGCAAGCTATAGCCCACTTCACCTTGCACCCTTTAATAATACTGGTAGTCTTCCAGGTCATACTAGCCCTATGCTTAATTGGCCTTGCACTGTGGGTCAAGAAACAAATTTTCCAGCTGCAAGCTGGCTGGTTTTATTAAGAATTGGGAGATCCAAGGTTCCTAATTTGTATATAGTTTATAGTTAGTATACATAGTTGTTGATTGTGATGTTTTGTCTGTTTGCTAAAAGCTTATCCGAGCGACCAGTCTTTAGGCCTGCCCCAGAGTCCAGCTTTCTTGAGGTAGGGAAGTTGTGCACTCAGAACCTACATCTGACCACTATCACCTCTTCAGTAGCACCCAACCCTCGGCTACATCATCAGGCTGGAGGCCAAACTCTCAGTCTAGGCTGACTTTGGCTATTTGTCTGCTAACTGGATGCCAGTCTTGTTCTGGAATGGCTTTGGATATCTGAATCCAGCCTCATTCTGGGATGACCTGCCTAGGGATGGTGGCTCGATGCAGGTTCTGAATTCACAGCCTCACTACCTGGATGAGCCCTGGGAAGGCCAGTACAGCTCTGTTCTTAGGAGCTATTTATGTCCTCGCTCCCTCATAAACCTTCTGATCATAGTGAACCAGGATTTTTATAGTTCCACTCAAACTCCCAACAGGTGCTAAGCTGGTAATTTGTATTTTATCTATGCATTGGATAACCTCGTTGTCAGTTCTGTTGCAAAATAGTTATAGGTCAACAGCTCCGGAGAGGTGGGAGGATTCCCCCAGACCTGACCATCCCCCCCGGGTATCGTGGGGGGGTGAAGAAGAAAATCTCAGCTCCATTTGGGAGCTGGTCCAAGGAGATGCCTGATTCCTCTGCAGTAGCTGTGGGACCATGGGGAGGTGTGACCCTGACACCTCCCGACGAAGATAAAAGACTTTTTGACCAAAAGACTCCGTTTAAAGGATTATTGCTATCCTGATCGCCAAGAAGCTCCAAATGGACTATTCCTCCATCCAAGATCTGCAAGATGCAAGCAGCTAATAATCAGCAAGCAATTGTTAGCTAGTTTGCAGACATCGATACTTTGTAACTATTGTCATTTTTCCCTGCTTGTATTTGCAGTGCCTAATTGACAGGCACGCGTTTGCCTCCATCTCCAATATTTCTGCACCACGCTATTCTTCTGTTATGTACATTTTGTGTGAATGTATTTAGTTATAGCTACGAATGTATTTTTGTAGATAGAAATCTTTCGTTTTCCCCGAGGTTCCCCCTTCCCTATGCAGAAATACTACTGCTGTGCCTTAAGACTCCCATTTGGCTCTAAAACTTTTTTTTTTATTGGAAAATGTTCGATATTGTACCCAAATCACCCATTTTCGGGGGGGGGTTGTTATTATAGTTTCTAGTCCGGACCTGTGGTATATTAGATATCATTTGATATCAAGAATTTGGCCATCACAAACCGTTCCTCTCCACATGCTTGCGAGGCCCCCGGACAAGCACGCACATGGGCACGGCCAAAAATAGATGAACAATACAAAATAAATCCAGGCAGGCCAGCAGTTGCCGGAATGCCACTTCAGGAGACCTCCAGGCAAGTACACTTTAAAGTCACATTATGTATGCACTCAGCGTACAAAAGATCCCCTGCCCCAAGCAGGCAGCTTGACGAGCCAAATATACAACTCTCAAGCACTCCATGTTTGCATACTGTCTGCACTATTGACAACTCTGTCATAATTCAACCGTGCTAAATGCTGACCTTTCGGAGGCCTTGTCTCCAGCCTGAAACCCATTGTTTTCCCTGGGAACGGACTAGCCTACAGGGACATTTTCCCCTGTAAGACCCCCTGATTTTGAGCGCTTCTTCGGATCGCTCCTGGTTTCCATCCCACCTTGCTGCTACTCCATTTGCTGAGCCTTCCCCTCAGCCTCCACATGTTGAGAATCTCCGCTTCAACAGACTTTTCTTCTGACTACCCTGGCTTCAGGATCCGGTGTAGTATTTCCCCTGAAAAATGCCTCTTAAAATCCTCTATCCAACTCCTACCTTTCTTTCATTAGGTCTGTGTGAGTGTTTGCATACATACGAATTGACTGTGTTTCAAAATAAAGGAAAACAATTATTATTTACTTCTGCTTGATTATTGACTCGGCCTGACCTTGTAAACATTGGGTCCAAGATCTCGCTAGGTTGCCCTGCCTCTTGCATTGCTTAGCTTGTGCTCTAGCTAATTCCCATTCCCCATTATTGTGAGCACGTTGAGGTGTCCCTCACGGGACCCTAGAAATCAGGGTAACAGACCACTTAAGTTACTGCTGAGTTTCTGACCTGTGATTATTGTCAACTTCTCCTGGCTTCCAGCCCAGACAAGCTTGGACAAAAATATTGACCAAAAACTATGACTACACAGGATAAAAATGAGTTACAATTAAGAACCTGTTTTAAGATTGAAAGAAAAGTCGAATTAACTTGACTCGAAATACAAGCTAACTGTATGAAAACAACTAGGTGAAGACTTGGAGAGAAATTAAAGCAGATGGCATAACTTAAATTTGTCTTTACTGGGAAGAATTTCCACAGTAAAAATGAATTATACCTCAGAAGGTTAAGTTTCTTTTTAAATGATTCCAATTTTAACTAAAGAAACGCCATTTAAAATATGGCAATAGGACATTTCAAAATTCATATGGGAAGCCCAAAAACCTAAACAGTAAATTCTGAAGAACCAAATCTATTGTTGCTCCCTCCCTCCCTTCATTCTTAAGAACTGAATATAGACAAATAAATACTAACATGTATGATTTCTCACACAGAAAGCACTACATCACTACAGAAATTGTGGATATTTCAGTTACCAGTCCAATGGGGAAAAGGACAGAGGACAGCAACATCAAAATAAGGGTAGCCTGTGATTCTGTAAGAAAGAGACTATATGCAGCTGCAACGTAAGATTGCTCAGGAGGACCCCAAGGGAGCCAGTTATGACAGAAATTCAATGGCAGCTGCTCAGTAAACCCTTTTGATGCCTGAAAATCTCCTGGCTGTGTTTGCTTTATTGGAGCAGGTGAACTAGACTATATTAACATTGAATGAGAGGAGATATGGGAATGATGGAAACATGAGTCATTAGCTTCCATGCAATGTCTTTCATTTACAAAATATTCTCTTCTTAGGGAAACAAAGTGCTGGGGTGGGGGAGACAATGGGAGAGAATGCAATGGAAAGAATTCCTTCCCTTTCAGCCCAACTCTGCTAACAAGAGGTGGTACCATTTACCAGAAAGAAGATCAGGAGTCATCTCCAGCTTACTAGCAGTCTAGTAGGCTAGCAGTCAGTGCTCATTGTTAGCTACCTTTCCCCCTGACATTTCACAAAGCAACTACATTCAGGGCAATTTCAGTTATTTGCCATGAATGGACATGGCCTGTTTTGCTCCACAAATATCTTTCTTCCAACAGGTATTTGAACTCGAAGGAAATTGGTATCATCTACTAATATCATATTAGTTCAAGTGACTTCTTTTGCCTGTCCAGTCTTGCGTATATAGGGTGTTAGTTAGCAGTTACGACCCTAGATTCTGCACCTGGGGAACTAGATATGCACCCATTACCATTTTATCTTACCCATTCACCATCATACACATCAAACTATACCGTGTGAGCACATTCTGAGGGTGAAAAATCACCTAAATATTGTCATTTACAAAACAAAAAGAGTGTTATCACATGTATGGGTGTCCCTACCTCATCATATTGCAGAGAGTCCCAAGTAATTCCATCCCATTTTCAATTGCTATTGCAATTAGAAACATATCTGATCACCTGATATCTTTTATGTTTTATCACTCTGATACTCTTGACCTCATTTTGGGATTCCCACTAATGTTATGTGGGAACCTGTTCAGCCTTCCAAGTGTAAGAGTGATTTCTCACCCAGCAGGATAATGGGAGTGGAACTGGGGCTATGAGTATGTCAGACCTCAAGTCTCTCTATAATGTTCACAGATCCAACAGTCTGTCAAGCCTGTGGCCTTGACTATCTGCTCGATAGTGTTATAAAGCAATTGCCCAGATCAGAGCCTAGGTTTGATAAACCGGCAGAAGTCCTATGCTCATCTCCTTGAGGCTCAACTCACCACTACCTATCTTTGGAGGAAAGGTTGATTTCATGTATGTAAAAGCAGTATGAGAATAAGGAGAAATAAATAAACCCAGCTCTGAATGCCTGCTTAGCTTCCAAACTCATCTGGTGGCTCTAGGTCAGTGGTTCTCAACCTGTGGGTCCCCAGATGTTTGTGGACTTCAGCTACAAGAAGCCCCAGCCACTATGGTCAATGCTGAGGGCTTCTGGGAGCTGAAGTCCACAAACATCTGGGGACCCACAGGTTGAGAACCACTGCTCTAGGTAAATGATCACATCTTGACCCAACATACTTCACAAGATTGCTTTAATTACAGAATGAGTCAACCATTTATTTTATTTTATTTGTTTTATATCCTGCTTTTGTTCTAAATATCATTCATAGCAGCTTATAATTTAAAACAAAATAGCTAAAACGACGTGTGGTCCAGAAGTTTAAAAAGCATATAACTGTTGCAGTGAGAATACTATATACACAGAAATGGAAAGATCCCACAACTCCATCTCAAGAAGATGGGTTGCTGAAGCTATTACATATGGCTGAGATGAACAAACTGACATTATTAAGAGATCATTCTGTTATAGAATACAAAAAAACCAAACAAAACAAAAAACAGTGGGAGAGGATTATCTAAGGGTGATTAGAGGAAGGAAAGTAGTAAGAGGATTTGATCAAAGGATAAAATTAGGGTACCTTAGAGTAATTTACATATAAATGTATTTATAATATATTATATGGATACTTTATAGTTATAAGTGTTTAGAATACCATTAATAACAATAACGAAAAATTCAGACTGATGAGTTTTAACAAATTATGTAAGAGTCTTGTAATAATCTGTTCTCTGTGGGGTGGAAAATTAATAATATATCTGTTGCATATCTTTTTTTAGATGTTTAGTAGTTTAGGAAGTAGCGTAGATGATAAGGGTTTTTTGTTGGTTTTTTCTTTTTTGTGTGCACTTTTATGTCTTTATTGTGTGTTTTTTTTATTTTGTCTTGTCTGTAGTGTGTATTTTTATTGTATTGAAATTGTGTGTCAATAAAACCATATATTTTAAAGAAGTTAAGTCATTAATCAATCTTTACTTTTGAGACACTTTTTTAAAAAAAATGAAAACTAATAACACACGTATTACATATTTTAAAAAGTACACCCATTTCACATCCTTTCCCAACCAGCTAAAAGCTGAAGATCTGTTTAAATAAGATGGTCTTAGCCTACTAACGAAAAGAGAGCAGAGATGGGACAACCAATCCTCCTAGTGGGAGAGGGTTCCATAGCCTAGGAACAGCCATAAAAAAAGGCTCATTTCCAAGCCTGAGAAGGTGGTGGGATGGAAGGAAAGCCCTTCTCTGAAAATTTTAAAAATTGGGAAGGCTCTCAGGGGGTTTTGCTTGGTGACTTACTCATTTGGCAGAGAGGGAGCATTCCAAAGGTGATAAATGGATGTATTATTTCCCTTGTTTGAAAATATTTACAATTCATTTTTCAATAAAGACAGTATAAATGAAAAAGTTCTAGGTCCACTCCTGAAACACATTTCTCTGTTTGTAGATGTTAGAGCTTAGTTGCCTTTTTGTTTTGTTTTTAAGCAAAATGCTCGAGGAGCTGATGATCTTTCAGCTTCAGGCACTATGGGATGAACTTGTTATCCACATCAGCTTTTCCATACCAAGTTCTCTCCAGATCTACTAGAAATACAGCCCCCCATCATTTGACCATGATAGGACATGAAAAACATTCCAGCTTGAGAGATCAGAAGAAGACTTTTGGAAACCAGCTTACTTTCAGGTTTCAAAGACAGTTCTCACATAAAAGATGTTAGTTATTTAACCTGGAAGTCACAAAGGCATGAACAATTGTGGCCAGAGTGAGGTACAGCAGGAGTATCAACTGAATGGGGCAGCTGGTTGATTTGCCACTGTGGAAGCAGCAAATTCACTCTGAATTTTATCATCACTCCTCATCCCACAAGTGCTCCAAGATGAATAAGAGGAGCAGTGCACTGGATTCCAGTTCACCTCTGGCTGTGCTCCCATTCAACTGGGAGCAGCTGCAGGCGGGGAAGTAGCAATATCGAAAAACGAATTGACTGTCCCACAGATATATTTCTCTGTTTCTCTATGGGACAACTAGATCATCTGTGAGGACAACCAAGGCTATTTCAATCTTTAGGTCAGTTCAGAAGCTGTTACTGTGGTCTAGGCCTACCTGGAGATAGCACCCGATATCATTTTGATAGCAAACAATTCAGCTTTCTTTGCCACCCCGCTCCACATGTTTGCGAGCCCACCAGACAAGCACGCAAACAGGTATGGCCGATAATTGCTGAACATTCCATTCTTCACCCAGGCAGGCCAGATACAGCCGGTTCGTCACTTCAGGGACCTCTCCGGCAAACACCTCATTACATATGCACGATACTAACAAAAGTCTCCTGCCCTGAGCAAGCTACTGGACAAAGGTTGTGCCATCCTCTGGTAAGTGCTGCGCATTTGCATACTGGCTACACTATTGTTAATTCAGCACTGACTCCATCATGCAAAGTTGTGACCTTTCCGAGACATTGTCTCACACCCAAAACTCATTGTTTTTCCCCGAGTAAGGCATGGCCTGCAGTCACAATTCACCCTATAAAAACCCCTGATTCTGAGACCTTCCTCGGATCACTCGTACCACTCCAGAGTTCCATACCGCCTTGCTGCCGCATTGTTTGGCGAGCTCCGTTCAGCTAATGGAGCTGAGTTTCTTCTCCACATCCCTGGCTTCTCTCTAAAGGTCCAGGACGACGAGACAGGTGTCGTATCACCCATTTCCCTCTGAAAATCCCTATCCCCAATTCAATTTCTGGTTCTTTAGTTGTCTGTGTGACTGTGGTGTCTTTAATATTTGTCTGTATTCAATAAAACATCACTTTTATTACTTTAAACCTGTCTGGCTGCTTGGCTGATGTGACCCCGTAGACGCTGGGTTGCAAGATCCTGCTAAGTTACCCTGTCTCTCGCTAGCTTAAGTGAGTGTTCCAGCTAATTTTCCCCAAGGTTGTGTTTTATTGTTTGGTTATTTAGGTGTCCCTCCTGGGACCCCCAGAAATCAGGGTAACAAAGCCAAACTGAGATGGTGCTGGGTGGATTTCAACTCACATTTATTTACAACTTGCAGTAACCAAAGTCATCTTCATCTGAGCCCTCAGCTAGGAATTTAGAAGCCTGCATGTTCTGCCAGAATTTACTTGCAAGCCATTATTTAACTTGTATCCATTTATTGAATGTTGTCTCCAGTATAAAAGCTTCCTGTTTACCTCCTGGTTAAAAAAAAGGCCTCCCTTGGGTCTAATTTGACCCATAGTTCCCCCCCCATCAAAACATGGAAGAAAGGTCCCCAAACTCCAAATGTACATTTTGGAGATTTTTTTTAAAAAAAATCAGGGATCACAAGTACATGATGGGGAACCTCAGGCCTTAGGTCAAAGCTGGCCCTTCTGTGATCCAGTCAGTCTGTCTGAAGTTTCCCAAATGCTTGCCTCTCCTAAGACTTAAGGTCTTATCACATTTTAGCTATCAGAAATTTACTTTGTGATGTGATGAAGCACAAAAAAATTATTAAACATTATGCTATATGAGTCCTCCCAGGAATAGCAAAGGCTACATGCAGTCTATCATATGCATGTTTGCAGTGGAGTAAGCTACAATGAACATAGAAGGTACTTTAATCATGACCCCAGATCTCTTGACCAGTTGCTTCTACTTCACACCTGTCAGTAGATATGTTAAGCTGAGATTTTTTTGCTCCCCAAACATATCACTTTATATTTATTTAAATTTTTCATTTACCATTTAAAGTGCCTTCTCACAATTTTGAAAGCATCTTTTTAAATGCTTCACAATCTCATTTTATTCTCCTCAACCTAAATGATTTATGGTCATTGGCAAGTGTGATCACAGCACTAATTCCAGGTTTTGCAACAGAAGATTGTGTATACTTCAAGCTTGGTAAACACATTTTGCATTTTTTAAAGAGTATTACGAGTGTGACCCTTTTATCTTCTAACATGTCTCCTCTAAACTTTTGCTTTTAAAATAGTGAAGTGGAAAGGCTGATGTTTTCATGGCTTTGTAAAAATGCACCTGCAAATAGGTAAAATTAATAACCTTCCCGTCTCTATTGAGCCCTCACCACCTGAAAGACTTTTGGTGTCCCAAAGCTCTGTTCCTTTTTCATCTGTTGCTGTGCTTTTCCTTCTCCATGCCCTTCCTTGTTGAACTGGTGGAGATTCCCAAACACTCTCACTGTCCTGATTTGACAGGGATAGTCCTGATCAGTTCTCCATGATGCTGCTTCTTCCACTGCCTTCAAAATGTCCTGGTTCCTTTCTTATCTTCCCACCTTCCCCCTTTGTCCTCAGTTTTCTTCATTTGCTACAAACTGAGTTCAAAGTGCAAAAGCAGTTTGCATTCAATTAACTCACAGGGGGAGAGGAGCAGAGAAGATATAATGTTGCCCTTCCCTCCAGCTCAGGAAAAAGCAAACTGTTGCAGTGTCTGCAAGTTTGTGTGTTCTTCCTTATTAATAACTCAGCATCTTGATCACACTATTTCTTTTTTTGGAGACATGTGGCCTGGCTTTCATCTGTAGAATGTTGGAGGGTATTGGGGAGGGGGGCTTTTAAAAATATCCTTCTCTGTGCTCTGTTTCCCCCTCTTTCTTTCACTGTTATCTGCCTAGTACCTACCTAGTACCAAGCCAGCCAAATAGAATTGGCTTGGAAGAATTTGCATGAAGCAAGAATGATTATCGCACAGTAGCAAGCAAACTTATCACATTTCGTAAGTGTAAGTGACTAATGTTTTTCACTATAGTTTTTTAGACAAAACAAAGTTCTTTGACTGTCACTATCTCAACTATTTATTTGTGCAAATTTATTTTCTTCAGTATATTTTTCCCTAACAAATCATACTTTCTGAAATAGAGGAAGTAGAGAAACCAGTTTTCATATCTAAACAAATAATGTGGAACATTTGATAAGTTGATTTTGAGAACTGGGGAAATAATATCCAACATTTGCGGGCCTCACTCTTATGATAAGTTCTCTGCATATTTTCCTTGGAATTGACCATGAAGCCAAGGCCTCATGCACATTCAGCTTTATCCTGGTAATTCTCCTTTCGATGTGCTGTGTCCATGCCAGAGCTTTTGAAACTGTATGTCACGACATGTTAGTGTGTCGGTTGCAGCGTGTAGGTGTGTTACACAAACGTAATGGGTGGAAGTGGTCCAGGCCTAGGTGAAGGGGCTGCCTCTTCTGCCACTGCTCCGGGCTGAGGAAGACCTTAGTGAGGGCCCTGGCAGTGGGCTGCCTCTCCTGCTGCCCTGGGCTGAGGAAGACCCCAGTGAGGGTGGTGGTCGCAGCAGGCCAGGCTTGGGTGGAAGGGCTGCCTCCACTTACTGAATTACTTACTGAATTACTGTGGCCATTTTTGCACTAGACTGTTGTAGTGCTATTATTTCACTTTCAACTTCCTATGGAATCTTGGGGTTTGCAGTTTAGGGAGAGCCTCAAAAGCCCAGGATTCCACAGGATGTTGAAAGTGGAATAATAGCACTATAACAGTCTAGTGTGGAAATGGCCTGTGTCACAAAATGATACATGTCTAAAAAGTGTGTCACCAACATGGAAAGTCTGGAAAACTCTGGTCTATCCAGATAGTGGAGGTTGAAAAAAAATGTGTAAACTCATTCTATTCGATGCAGTGAGTTGAATCAGTTCCAAAAGATTGCGACATAGTGTCATCATTTCTCACTTCTCTGCTCTCCACTGAAAGGTGCTTTGGAGTTGTGCTTGTTTCTGTGTAAACCTTCTCCTCTTCTCATCATCCAGAGTATGTTGCAGAAGCTTTAAAAACATAACTTTCTAAGCTAAAAGGAGTCATACGATTTTTAAAATTCACCTTTGTTCCCATGCCCCAATAACAATTGTCTTTCTCTTAGATTTCATAGTTTCATTTTGTATTTATGATAACAGAGGGATGCTATATTGCATTTCACCAAGCCTGTTGTCATGGCGATCAGCAGCTGCTGTACATTGTAAGAATGACCTCTTTTCTTGATAGATTTCACTTGATTGAAAATAACCCTTAAAATAGGCTGAAATTTACATACTAAGACTTCTAAGCAGGATTTAGAGGGAAGAGGTAAATTACAACATAAGCTGCTAGTATCACAGCAAGCAGAGGACTTGGGCGTTTCTGACAGACTCTGTCATTTGTGGATCATAAAACTACACAAACTCAAGTTCTAACTCTTTTGGACCTTTCCTCACAAGCTGGGTCTTCAAAGAAACCAGAGAAAAAACATAATTTTTTTTCCATTCGGTCTTCACCTAGAGTTTGACTTTTTCGCTTAAGTAATAAGAAAAAGATGAATAAGAATGATTATTTTTGTTCAGAAGCATTCATCTAATGACATAATAGTTAAACATTAACTTACTTAAGATCAGCTTTACCTTGGTCAGAGTCAGCTTTGTAATATATATAGGGTTGACCTCATTATATGTTGTTCTGCTTAATAACATACTGTCAGCCGTCCATATTTGCTAGGGTGCGGGGTGCAGGACTCCCACAAAAGTGGAAAAAACACAAACAAGATGTGTGGGTGGGAAGGGGCTGAGGCATGGTGGGGAGAGTGGGCATCCAGGTTCCATACCAGGTTAGGGAAACAAGAGGAAAGTGATGGTGAGTTGTCATGGTGACCCTATACTTCCTGTTTCTCCTGTCTCCTTCCTTAGGTGTATGTGTAGCATTAGGAGTGGGTTTGTGGTGCTGAGGAATG